>VZRW01012488.1:452-45481 GCA_013398125.1 Aegotheles bennettii | reverse complement strand
GGAAGATCCTTCCTCCCTCCTGCTACAGCAAAGCTTAGGGCTGGGGCTTTCCTTCCCTCCCCAGGGCGGGTTAGTTATCTTCAAGTTTTGCCTCTGCCTCCCTTTCAGCCTCTAGCACATCTCTCGGTCCTAACCGGGCATTTCTCCTCTCTGGTCCTGTCTGGCTGCAAAGGGGATTGTTATAACATGTGATCTTCTTCCTGTTCTTTANGAGGAAAAGGAGGATGGGTCGGGTCCGCACCTCCTCGCCGGCTGGGCTGGTCCTTGCTGCGCTCAGATGCAGGCGTTGTTCTCCAGCCGCATCTTCTCCAGGAGCCTGTGCGTGTGTCTGTGTGCGTGTGTTTGCGTGTTTGTGTGTGTGTTTCCGTGTGCTTGTTGATGTGTGTGTTGATGTGTGTGTCTATGTGTGTGTTTACGCGTGTGTGTGCAGGGCGGGGGCAGCCTGTGCAGCCCGCCCGCTGCCTGCTGTCCCTGCTGTCCCTGCTGTCCCTCCTGTCCCCGCTGTCCCTCCTGTCCCTGCAGCACCCTCTGCCAGCTCGCCCGGCACATGACACCTGCCCTGCAGCGGGGCACTGCCCGGCGCCCTGGGGACACAGCCCCCTCCCCGGCACCCACCAGGCAGCCCCAGGGAGTAAGGGGGAGCGGGGTGGCTTCAGAGTTTGTTTTAGGTATCGCTCACACGGTGTATAAACGGACACGTGTATAATAATAATCACATCAAATAATTTCTTACCAAGAAGGCAGTACTGCATAAAATTAATAATTTAAGATAAATAACACCCTCACCATTCCCTTGAAGCAGGTTCTATTAACCTGTAATTATCGTATCTGCAAAGCTTGCTTTAAAAAAAGGAAAAACTAGCTTAACAAAACAAACAACCAAACAAAAATCATCAATAGAACAACAAACCTTGCTCCAAATTTACTGAAGTCTCTCTTTGACTGCAAGGTATACGCAGTCAGTCCAAGAAATACAGCAGTAGTAAGAATAAAGGCTTGCAAGGTGATGAACACATCATAGAAACTCACTATAAATAGAAGAAGTCATTTAAAGAACACTACATTAGGTATTTGCTAAGTTATCTTTTGAGGAAACAGAAGTTTAAATTTTCACAGGCACAAAAAAAAAAATATCTTAATTGTGAACAAAAGAAGTAAATTGTGCCTGAACTTGTCCATAATCAGAGACATGAGCTGGGACAAGCTCTGGTACCACTGACACACCTGCCTGCCGCAGCCAACACTGCATGTGACCCTGAAGGCAATAAAGCAGCACAAAGCTCCC
The DNA here is from genome assembly GCA_013398125.1 of Aegotheles bennettii. NCBI lineage: Eukaryota > Metazoa > Chordata > Aves > Caprimulgiformes > Aegothelidae > Aegotheles > Aegotheles bennettii. The sequence continues at coordinate 44,196 of VZRW01012488.1, read as the reverse complement.
AGGGATCCAGGGAGGCTCCAGCATGTAGTGATCAAGGGGTGAAAGTGCTCAGCCCTAAAAATAATTTAAATTCAGTGAATGAGTTCCCCTCCTCCAGCTTCATTCATTCTTCAGCTTTCAGAAAAATACAGCGCCGTTAACTTCTGCTTGATGTCACAGAGGGAAGCAGGTCTGATAGGAGTCCAAATGTAGACAAGATTATTCTTGTGCGCATGTGTGCCCTGGATCAGACCTTAGAGGGATTTGGAGAATGTGGGTCATACAAAGAAGATCAAGGAAAGATTTATTTTCCTTTGGGGTGTTTATGTAGGCAGGGTTATTTAGCTAGGTTTTGGGGTAGAATTTACTGACTTTACCCTTGTCTTCCTTTTTTGTATGTTTTTAATTTGAAAACCCAATAGAAAATTTTAAAATACAAAGGAGGCTTTTTGCTATCCTTTTTGTCTTTGCCTTTTGTTTGAAAAAGCAAAGTACTGTATCATTATAAAACAAAATTCTCCTGCATGAGAATGACAGTTAGTATCCTTCAGAGGGTTTGAGTCTGCTGTGTGCTCAACTCCCCTGAGATGTTCTGAGTTCTTTCAACTCAAGTGTCTTCAGTGGGAGCTGGGGATGTGCAGTATGTCCTAGAGCTAAAGCCAATGTGACGTTAATGAGATGCTGTCATTTAATAATTGTGCCTTGTTGTCATCGCTTGTTGATTGCTGTCTTTGTGGGAAAATGCAGTAATTTTTTATTCCTAGGTTTTAGGCTCATTCCTAACTGAAATGTTTCTTCCAGTTAATTTCACCAGGCTTAAACCGTGGCACTTGAGAAAATTCCCTGGCTACGAGTTATAGTTCCCTGGATGTAATAAAGACCAAGAAGCTCCTGTGTAATTTAAACAACAACTCAAAATGGAGAGCAAAGTTCATGTTGCGCTGTAAGTGGATAGCCAAAGTTAAGTATATTCATTTACTTGTGATGTTTGGATGGCAGCACCATAAGACTTTCTAGCTGTTGTTGACTGTAAGGTATAAAAGTGACTTAGAACTGAAAGCCTTAATTCTTCCTCCCAATCATTGCCTGTCTTGAGAAAACCACTACCAGTGCTAATGAGTACATTTCCAGTTTCATACTACTAAAATCCATTCATGCCTGTGAGCTAAGAGGAGCTAACACCTAAGTGGGATATTTTGCTGTTATCATTGACAACCACTGTTGTCTAGAAAATGAATTGATGAGATCTGAGGAACAGCCCATACCTAGAGGTGTCAAACAGAGAATGCCCATCTTAGCTGAGCAGTGTGTATCAACAGTGACATGAATAATAATGATTAATGTGGGTCAGCTCCTAAACTATAGAAATGTAAATGCGCAATCCTTGAGGTCTCAGGAAAGGTTCACGCTCCAGACCATGGCTCTCACTAGGACATTGGGGGAATCGGATGATTTGAAAAGTGACTGAGTTTGCTCTAGTGGCTTAGCAGAGCACCAGCTGACAAAGCACCCAGAGAATAAACAGCAAAACTGTGAATCATTCATTTTGGGGGAGGAGGGAAGAGCCAATGGCATGGCACAGAGGGGGGAGGTGTGTCACCTGTGCCACCTGCCCCCTCTGCTTGACAGGCCTATTTGCAAAAGCCAGAGGACAGGCTGTTCTCTTTGAGACCACCCCACAGTGCTGGTACCTCTCCATTGCTTAGCATCTCACTTGCCTGTATCCTTCATTCCCCATTCCTTGTACCTCTCCAGTTTGCCTTGCCTTTCCTTCTCGTATTTCCTCAGCAGCTATGACCAGCCTGAAGGAAATCTGTCGTGGCCTTCCTCTATACCCTTTGCCTGAAAACAGAGGTCGGAGGAAAGGAATACCCCATGCACCTGTGAGAACCCCTAAACTCACTGCTGAGGAGAAAAAGGTAACGTGGGGTTTCACAGGGCATCATTTCTCTTCCTTTCAGCTATACACAGCTTAGGACAGCAAGATCTGATTGCCCCAAATGCTTTTCTGAGTGTGTGCCTAACTTTGTGGAGAATATATTTCCTTGGTGTTATGATTTCAGTGGGTGATGGGACAAAGTACTGGAAGCTCTTCTGCTTTCTTTCTTTCTTCTTCCCCTAGAGATAAGCAGACTGATATGAGGGAGACTTGCACACAACAGCTTCCATGCCTTTAACTGGCTAAATAAGAGGCAGGAGACTTCAATGCTGTCAATCCAGCATTGTTCCTTGGAGATGAAATTATGAATGCTGTTGCAAAAACACTGCATATGTATGGGAGTGAAAGCTAACCTTTCAAATACAATAAACATCAAATGTGGTGAATCAACATCACAGTGCAAGCTACACATCTTTATATTTGCACAAAAGATCCTGAGATAATTTATTTTAACCAGTAGCCTGAATGTCCTGGAATTTATTCAAGTTTGTAGGGAGTTGAGTTAATTATTTGTCTTTAGTTGTGTAATTATTTTCCTGTCTCTTTTTGTTTGAATAGTCTACCTACACACTAAAGTAATCATTGCATTATTTAATGTTAGACATTACAAAAAAAAATGTCAGCAGAAATCAATGGTCAATGGGTGGAGATCCTTAGGAATTAGTGTGTGAGAGGATAAGGTGGGTTCCTTAGTTTGAAAGTTTGTGTTTCATCAAGTATAACATCACTTACAATGTGGCATTCTGGTCAGAACACAAAAGTTCCTTCCCCACTGACATGTTGTGCACAATTTCCTTGCCTTTGTGGGAGTTCCCCACTGGCATCAGCAGACAAATTCTTTCGAAGTCCACTTCCACAAGCAGAGGAGAGCCTAGTCGAAGGGTAGACAGAGAAACAGCTGTGAAATATCCAGAGAAGATATACTTCAATGTCAGGAGCGTTCATGGCTGAGGCATCCTGTCTGTGCCTGGAACAGCTTGGATATATGGAAGTGTGGCTACTAAGTGTGCAGAAGGGTTCTGTGGTGATGTCTGTGAAGATAAAGGAGCAAGGAGTGAGCTTCACTGCATGGCAGAACATTGCCAATCATCCCTATTTTATTCCTTGCCTTTGCTAAATCACTTTTCCCCACAAGAAGTCTGCTACAGCATGAAGGAGTCCATGTTGCAGGAGAGAAGATGGAAAACCTTACCCTCTAGCTGGGACAAAATGGGAATGACAAAGTACTTATTCCCTATACAGAAACTGGGATAGTTTCTTGCATCCTTTAAGTGTTGCAGGGATCTGACAGTAGATCAATTTTCTGGTCCCGGTCTACTGTCTACCATCCTACTCTCATCTCCTTCTTATCTATCACATATGATAAGAGGTCATGCTAGTTGGGTATTTTATTAGACTATTAAAGTTTTAAAAGCTTCCATTCTGATTTATTTTACTGTTAATTTCCACCTTAAACTCTTAGCTGGCTCAGCCGATAGCTATTTTATATCTGAAAGGTCAAATCTCCTTTTTTTAAGACATGTTCTTGCTTAGAAAGGCACGTAGACAGACAACTTTTTCTATAGTTGTCTGTCTACAAGGTGGTTTTTAAGCCTCAAGACAGGCTTCCAGATTTTGTTGGCAGTCTGTAATGCTCAGCATATTGTGAGGCTTATCTTTATGTGTGACACTGTGTGCATTTTCTAACTGAAGTGCTTAGGGGAAGCTTTGACAGAAGTGAAGTTAATAATGCTCTGCTAATTTCCTCAGGATTTGTCCCTCTCTTCATATGCCTTCATTCCAGTTTTATTGCTTTCTACAGTAATAAACCTAGCACTGGCAATGTTTTATTTTCTTGGGCCTCCTTTTGTGGTTATAATAGAAATTCTGTAAGTGAGATTTGTAAAGTTATGTGTGTTTTGGGGCTTGCTGAATCATAGAATGGTTTGGGTTGGAAGGGACCTAATTCCAACCTCCCTGCCATGGGCAGGGACACGAGGTACATAATTCTTCCTCTCATACCAACTTTCATAAATCAAGCCATTTCTCAGAGCTGCTTCTGTTTATGTTTCCTGAGTTCTCTTCCTTCTGCATTCTTTGCCTGAGGCCTGGAACAGCCACATCCTCTCTCCTTCCCTCCACAGCTCAGGAAACCCTAGCTTTCTGTTTCTCAGCATCTGTATCTTAATGTAAATACACCACAAAGAAATTACCCCTAAAATCTTCTGCATGGTGTATCCTTTGCAGAACAAAGATGTTACATGCTCAATACTCATTGACACTCCAGAAAAGCTGGTGCACCTTGGGAAGTATGCACACTTCTCAGTGTTGCTCAGTCAGAAAAGAACTGGTATTTCTTCATCCATGAAGCAGTTCCCTTTCTTATCTTACAGCCAAGTCATGTTACAGTCTTCCTGCTACCCCAGCATGATCATCTGTTACCTGATTGCAGTTAGCATTTGTGTTTCTGTAATAGGGCCCTGAGGGCACTGATGGGCCTTAATGACTCTGATGAGTCTCACCTGAGATCTCCACCTACGCCCTCCGCTCACAGACTTATGGGCTCCATTTAAGATCAGGGTGGGGGCTTCAGTCTTGTTTATGCTGGAGCTGCGTCTGTCTCTGGTTCTATCACAGCATGTCCCTGTGCCCAGCCATGGACCTCATTGACCTGGTCTCCAATCTAAGGGCTGACTTGCCACTATGAACATTCCTGGTCATTTCTGGGCCTCATTTCTCTGCGGTAGCCATCACCAGACCCAATCCTGACTTGCATTCATGGCTTGGCTCCAGACCTGAGCTTTGCCATGACCTTACCTGATGATCTGGACTCCTGGTGGAACTTGGCTGCCATCCCTGGGCTGCCCTGCTCACCTCCTTCAGGTACAATGAGTCTGGATGCTGGCTGGTGAGTTGCCTGTCCTGTTGGCTGTGTTACCCTGGTTGACTCTGTATCCCTTAGGGAGCAGCTGGGCCTTGCTGCTTCATGACATCCTAATAGAAAGAGCTGAAAACCAGAGCCTGGGAAGCTCAATTACACATGAAGCTCTCTTTCTAAAGAAGAACTTTCTAGAGAAGAAGCAGGGCATTTTATCTTAATGGTTGTTTTGCACATCGAGAAATAAGGCCGCTTTTAAAAGCTTATATGTGGATGGGGAAGGCCAACCTGCTGGCTTCTGCTTTGGACTATCTATATGACAAAGAAGTTTCATAGCCCATGGAGCATTTATAGCAATGGCCAGTCAGAAATCACCATGTTTACTTCCCAGCTGAGCTGATCTAAACTGGGACCTCTCAGGAAGAATAATATATGAAACAACAATCTGCTTTTACAGTTGGTGTTTAGAGAATAGTGACACCAAAGATTCTGGTCCTGGATATCATCAGGCAGAAGATCCACTGGGAAAGGGCAGAACTAAGAATTAAACTGTTGTAGAGTTAAGCTAGTCACTTCCCCAGGGAGATTGAAAATCTTAGTGTTTGAGCATCTCAAGATCCTTAAATTTGAAGTCCTGATGATCTTGTTAGAAAAGGGAAATGAGTGCTATTCCTTCTGAAGAGGCACTGGCTCTTCGGCAAACACTAATTAACAAAGAGGCTGGTATGCTTGATTTCTCAAGAGAATCCCACAGCAAAGATATTTACATTGGAGCAGGATTTGATGGGTTCTTTCGACTACCTTTTGTTGACATTGAGAAGTCTGAATCTTGATTAAATGGCAGTATCATCGTAGTTTTGCTGTATAAATGCCAGTGAATACAATAAGATGCCCTACTAGTGACTAGAGCTTAAACACAAGAATCAAATGTTAGACCCACCTGGCAGATCTGAAAGGAAGACACTGTGATGCTTGTGTTGCACTGAGCTGAACTGAATCAGTAACTCAGCAAATTCACAGTGGGTTTTTCAAAACAGCTTATCAGGTTCAGGAGCATAAGTACAATCGATTTTGTTATTTTTGGACTTCAGTGAAATCTGGACCTGTTTTTTCAGAGGTGCCAACCTCATGCCACTTAAGCTTCTGTCAGTGGAAGTTATAAACAGGAAGAACACCTAAATATCAAATGCACAATGTCTAATACTCAAATGCAGTATGTCAATTATAAGTAAAATCAATCCCACTTAAAGGTCAGAATAATGTTTTATATGGTGCTTTAATGAAATGTAAGGAATGTCCTTGTATTGCCTTTCCACAAAAGTAGCATGATCAGCCTATTTAAATTTGCTTCTTGAGTGCCTTTCTCAGGTTATACAGTTTATAGCTTAATAATGAATATGCAAAATTCTCTCTGATGCACATGGCAATTGTCCTCTCATAAAGCAGTCAGGCTCCACCTAAGCAGTTTTAAGACTCCCAGCTCTGCTATTGAGAGACTGTTTCAGAGTCTCTTATATTTAAATTCTTCTAATTTCAAGACTACAGGTTTTTTATGGCTAATTCACAGCTATTTAATACTCTTCTGGAATTTCCCTAAATCTCCTTCTGCTTAGACATTTATCCTGCAGTGAGAGAGCAATCAAACGTCACCTTTGTTCAGTTAAGCTAAACAAGCCACAATCTCAGTCCTCTTTTATAAGATCAGTTCTCTATTATCTGTGCAACCGAGGCATCCTTCCCACCCGTCATGTAATATCCAAGTTCATGTTTGATTAATGTTTGCATCATCAAAATTCAGGCTTCTGCTAATGTGTAACATTAATAGGATAGAGGCTCAGTCTACATGAATTTATTTGAAAATCCAAACAGATTTTGCTTGCTTGTGTTTTTAGGGTGAAGACAAATATTTGCCCATCAGTTTCATTATAATACAAGTAATATATTGATCAAAGACTGGGTGATTCTTGCCAGACTGGAAGCACAATGTTCATCCTGCAGCTCTCATAGGTAGCCAAAATCCAAATGTGGCAATATTTTCCTCTTGATTTTATTGTTACAGGGGGTGGAGGTGATTTTTATTGTTACTTTAGGGATTTCTTAGATCTAGAACACATGGTGGTGGCTGCTTGCCTCAGAGGTTGACTTTGAATATCCCCACATATTTTGTGGTGTGGATATAGCTGGAATTTTTGTGTTTATTAATAACATGCTCTTGAAAAATGACTGCTTATCTAACTGGAGAAGAATAAGCTGGTATTTGAAGATGAAATTTGCATTTGCTCATCTGGTAAATAGGTTTTCCTCCTTGTCATTCTCTGTGTGGAATGGCAAATCTAATTCTTGGTTTTACTGGTCTGATCCTTAGCTGGTGTGAATCAGCATAGCTTCACTCATCTGAGAGGGTCTGGCTTGTATGCCTGTTCAGGAGCAAGTATGCCAGCAAGAACTTTCCTTAGTATGTGGCATTTTTAGATTTAGAGATATTGTTCTTTTAGTCTGCTCTGAGGTATGTGAGACCAACATGCTCAGAAGAAGGGGCTGGAAAGCTCTAGCCATAACAGCCAGACCATAGTCATGTTGAACGAGGAAGTTTATTATTAGGCTAAGGGCTTTATAGAGTTTTTCATTATTTCTTACCAGGATGGATGTTGATGATACCTAGACTATGATGGTTCTAGGTGCCTTTGTTCTAGATACCTATTTCTTGTACTACAGTGTACCCCTTCACTTCCTCCAGAAGATACTTGCTTCCATAACTCTTTAAAGTGCCAACAGCAGGTGTCACAAACATGTATCCTTATTACACTCATCCCTCTCTGAAACTGGGCTTTCTTGGTTGTTTTGTAGACTGTTATCAGATTTGGAAGCAAACTTGATCAATGCTATCATTTCCACAGCCATTAAAAATCAGCCTACGGATGTGGAATTCCATATGATTTGAGAATCTCTTCAACTAAAAGTAATTTGTACAGTGCCACCATTTGTCAGGGAACTTACAAGATCTTTTAGCATCTTTGCATGAAATTGGCTTTTTAAAGATTAGAAAATAATTATTCTCATTATGGTTTTAATCAAATGGAATATGGAATACAGAGACATGACTTAACAGACTGTTACTAAAGATAGAGATTTATTTATGGTTTCTTTCATCCAGAAGGACATACTGTACTTTGCAAACCATGGGTAATGCCTTTGAAGGCAAGAGGAAATATAAGCCACGTAGTATCATGTGCAAAATTTAATTCAGTGCCTAGTAATCACTTTAGCTAATTTGGAAATGATACATGTAGCATCAATAAAATAATGTAAACCACTACCTTCTGCAATACATTAGGATGCTAAATGTAGTGAATCTTTAATAAAACTTAGCCCAAGAACATCTTCATCTGGGAGTATGTCACGTAACTCAGGGCTAAGATTCCTTTTTTAAATGGAAAGTACAGTAGAGTCTTCAATGCCTCTGGAAGTTCAGGGTCTCAATCTAAGGAGTTCTGAACAATATTTTCCTCGGTAGTTCAGTGCCCCCTAGCATTGTGAGAGGGAATTAATCCATGTCTGATATTGATAATTTTGATCACTACTTAACAAATCTCCAAGGTCTCTCCATGCAGATTTAGGGTTGGGGGGGTGGAAAGGTGAGGATTAATTGTGTACAGCAATTGGATCTACAAGAAAAGATGCAGGTGGAAACACTTTAATGGCAAAGCAGGAGCTCCCCTGGTGTGAGCTTGGCCTTTCAAATCTTATCATCCTTGTGGTAGCTTAAGCAGGCTTCCAGCTGAGTCTGATTAAAGTTCAGGGCCACCCATTTACCTCCATTTCTCTCTTACATTGATTTTTGTCTCGGTTTTTTTTTGGCAGCTGGCTTTGCGCAATGCCTTGCGTTATTTCCCACCTGAAATACAAAAGAAGCTGGCACTGGAATTTGCTGAAGAACTCAGGCTGTATGGCCATATCTATATGTACAGGTTCTTTCCGGATACTGAGATGAGGTAAGGACTGGGTGGTTCACATTGTATTTGGCTGCCATTTGCTTACCAGCTTTCACCTGTGAAACTGACCTTTAAATAGTGGCATTGCTGTGTCCTAATTTGCCTCCTGTAGAAGTCATGTCATAACATATTAATGAAGTGCATCATCTAAATAAATTGAATGTTCTGTGTGTCATTAGATAGCAGTTTCATTTCCAGTGAGTGATACTGCATGTTTTGGGATGCTTCTCTGTAAAGCTATGTAACAGTGATCCTTCATCCTCCAGATTTCATCCTGTTCTCTGTCCTCTCCCATGGGACTGGTAGGGAGACAGTGTGCACTCTTCTGGGTAGGCTGTGGCAGAGCCAGGACAGTCACTGCTGGAAAGCTCAGCACTGCTCAACACATGGAAAGAACTGTGCGAGGTTGTGTGTGCTTGCTAATGCCAGAGATCCAAAATGCTTTACCCTATGGCAAGTCTTAGTTTCCAGGGTCCAGTCATTATTCAGAGACCTTTGATTGCAACCTGGACAGAAAACTTGCAGTAGTCCTGAGCTCCTGCAAGTGAAGTTCCATCTGAATCAAGATGTAAGATCAGATGAGTGGATGGCTTGGGACTTGCTGTGAGTGGCTGGTTGTTTCCCAGTCTCACAGAGAAGGTTTTCCAGGCTTGAAAGAAAGACTGTACATTTTTTCCGTCATTGGAACCTGTATCTGACCCTGGTTTGTAATATGCTGTGCCTGTTGCTTGTTGATCTTGGAGCAACACTTCATTCTAGGGCTGATGGGGCTAACGTTTGTGAAGCAAAACAGTTTTACAAAGGGCTGCCAGGGGCTAACTGATTTTTTTTTTATGGATTTTTTTTTAGACTGATTGATTCCTTTTTGCATCCAGCAGGGGCCTGGTTAGTGTCTATACAGAAATCTGAATAAAGCAAGCAACAAGAAAACACTGATTTCCACAGACATCCATATTCCTGTGCTGTCCATACTAGTCTGGCATTGAAACACATTAGTGCTAGGAAACCTGACTCAGACTACCTTTGTGAGAGTTTCCCATACCTCACCTCTCAACTTTCTGGATGACATGCATCTTATTCAATAAGAAGGTCCATATTTCTCTTAACTAGTCCAGTTTCTGAGAGCTTATTTGGGACTGAAATTCAAGCTGGGTGTTTTTCCTTAGATAGGATCTTAAATATTAAAGGTTGATGAGCTTGAAGGCAACTTCCACTGATGTTGTTTTCCTTGGCATTGCAGGACTTAACTGCTTGGCCTGGCAACTGCGTTAGAGACCAGTTCCAGCATCTGAAAAATAACCCAGTTAAAAAGCAATGAGAGCTCTTGGCCACCATATTTATAACCAATTGTAATTAACTGATTTGGCAAATAAGCTGAATACATTTTTTTCATTGCTTAGTTCTGATAGCAATTAAAACCTGATTTGCCTGTTAAGGTACATACACCATTTCAGATCCATACTTTCTTTTTTTTCCCCCTTCCCTCTGAATAAAAGCCTACAACCCCAATGAATGTGTTGACATACAGGGGTATTTCTGTGGGATGTGTTGATACGGTTGCTCTTGTGAGTTGGAGTGTCTTTCCTAAATTTTTGTGATTACCATTTCAGAGCATACCCCATAGGAGACTACCCTTGCAAGACCAAATCAGCTGCTGCCATCATGTTGATGATCATGAATAATCTGGATCCCTCAGTGGCTCAGGTAACTTAGAGTGAAAATAAGCAGCTGCTCTCACATAAAAACTGAAGCACTTAAGCATATAGCTGAAATAATCCTTGTGCTGGTGATCCTCCTTCCATGGATTGAATAGGATTTTAGTGGTTCACAGGCCTTGTGCTGGTTCTGTGCTCCAAAGCTCTGCCATCCCCTGTAGATGTAGAGCTGGCTGCTGTGTGTTAGCTAAGCAGGCCAATTTCAGTAGCACTAAGGCAACCTCCTTAGAGAGTGGTGTGCTAGAATGTCCATTTCTGTGAGGCTGAGCCTGCAAGGGACTAAAGGTGATTCTGTACTGTTCTTGTGGTTATGTTTCAATTTCTGGGGTTTTGGGTCTTCTGGATTAAGTTCTTTAGTTTCCTGCTGTGTGCAGTAGTTAATGTTGCACAGTGGGTCCAGGTCCTACAGACCTCTGAGGCCTCCTACAACACCAACAAGGTTTATTCCAGCTCCCACTATATACAGAAGTTTGATTGCTGCTTGTGAGATAGGTAGACCTCAGCTCTTAGTACATTGCTTCTGCAACATATGTTGAAAAATTAGCACTGATGCTTTGAAAATCTATGATATCTTTGAAAGCTCATCCCCCAAGGATAGTTTTACTGGATGGTTACAGGACCAAAGTCCATCCTCACAAGCACTACCCAGTGTAATGCATCTTTTTGCAAATGGCAGGGGAGAGGCCATGCAACTGTGTCCTGCTGGTCACAGATTCTGTCAGCTGTAAGTGCCAGTAGCAACCAGACTGTAAGCACACTAAGTCCCAGTTTAATGGAATTTACTGGGTTGTGTCTCTGTTACACAAACTGCAACCCAGGAGTCATTTTGTAGCATTCTGAATCTATAATACAATTGTAATGATAACAAACACATCGCTTTGAATAAGAATTTTTATTTTTTTTCTCAAATTATCACTTTTGGGATTGTATTTTCTGATTTCAAGGAACTTCAAGGGAGTGTTGATGCAATAAGCTACAGAAAAGGTTTATTACTGAGATTAAAAAAATAGCTTGGAGATACAGTGGAATGTTTCATAAAAGTACTTGCTTTATTTTTATTAAATTGTCTTTTTCAGTTCCCTCAGGAGCTTGTCACTTATGGAGGAAATGGACAGGTCTTCAGCAACTGGGCACAGGTAGGATGTTGCTGCTTTTGCAACTTGTTTCAAGAAACCAGTTTCATCATCGCCCACGCACATTCTGCTTAGGCTGTTTGTGATAATTCTTGGCAGTCTCGAAATACTCCAAAACATCCTGTCTGGCTGGAGGAATGCTCAGTTATGAACTGCGTAGAGGGGGAGAGCTGTATTTAGTAAAGAGAACACAGACAGCCCAACAGGAATACTAAAGATAAAACCATAAACATGCCAGGCTGTGTATGATGATGTAAAGACCAGTTCTTTTTCTTTCTCTGATGGATTTGTATGTGCCTGTGTATTTTGCACATACAATTTTAGAGTCAAAATGAATTATAGGATACAAAAATATGTATCTTTTCCTTGTGTGTTTCTGGTATTTTTGTAGCTTTTTTCGCAACAAATAGTGGAATAAAAAAAAAAGCTTTGATTAAAGACGGTGCAATCCTGAGTCTTTTTCCAAGCAAATCAAATTAGCTGTAAATATTTACATGCTACCTGGCTAGATCATAGTGCACTTTACTGTCAGGCCTAGCAACTTTATCCCTGATCTTCTAAGAATAATGGCAGGTGGGTAAAAGCCTGTCTAAAGTCTGAGCTGGGATGTTTAAGGTGTGGTTGTATAATCTCTGTTCTCTTTCTTTATCAAAAAGTGGCAATAAATGCACTTGCTTTAATCTAAGTACTGCAGAATGCATGTGGGAAACATTTTCAATAGATCTTTGGCATCAGCAACGTATCTAGACTTATGTATGTAGAATTTGTATGATCTCAATTTATTCTCAAGAAAAAAAAATTCTCTGGGTCTGAATGCTCTACAGGTGTGGGATGGCAAGAGGGACATTTACTGGACAACCACTCTGTCTGTGGACAGGCACAAATGGCCCCCAGGCCACAGTGTGGGGATGGGTGGAGATGTGGCATTGAGTTTTGCAGTGCAGAACAGAAATGGCACAGGTACAAAGCTACATCACTCTTGCATAAGCAAAAGCTGACTTTAGGAGCTGACTTCTGTCATAAAGGATCATGTATGCACCTTGTTGTGACTTTCTCTGAATCTGGCCTCTTGCTTATTAAAAAACCCAAGCAAAACAAATGTGTAAATGAAGTTCTTAGGGGTGAGGAATGGATTCCTCACTGGAGCATGGGACTGAGTGACCTGGATTTGCTTTCCAGTTTGACTGTAATTTTTAATTTGTGGCTAAAAGAAAACTCATGCTTTAGATTCCTAATCTGGTAAATGGAAGTTAAATGGAAGTCCTAGGCTGCTTTTGAGGCAAAACTCTTCTAGCTTTTTAAAAGAAAGGTACCATGGCAATACACACTATTTATTCTATGTATTAATTATTAAATGCTAGTTAACTAATGCCTGTTAACTACATGAATCTTACAGCATTTCTGATGTGAGCAGTGCCAGCAGTTTAGATAGCAGCCTTTATTGGACTGATATCCCTTAGGCAGATGCTGGGCTGCAAGGTGAAGTAGAAGTGGTGCCAAAGTCAGAAATATTCTCCTTTTTTCTTGTGTTCATCCGAGGCAGAGCTCTGACCTGCAGTTGTTTCACAGCAGAACAAACAAAACCTTTTTGTTTTTGCTTACTTAGAGTAGCAATCACATGAATGATTCAGTTATGACAGAACATTTTGTTCTGTTTGTGGCTTGAAAACAACAGGCTTTTTGGAAATCTATCACTGCAAAATTCTTAGCGATAAGTTTCAGTTTGGTTGATATCATCCACACAGACCTGTGCTTCCTTTTGAACAATTTTAAAAGAAAGAATCATGTCCAGAGCTAACTTTACAAGCCTATAGACAACAAAATTGTTACTTAAACTAGGAAAGGATTTTACTTTCTCCTTTCTAGCTGTGCCTTTCAATGCAAAAGGATATAACTATCTTACAGCTTCTAGTTTTACAACAATGTTTTTCCCAACCTGTGAAAGAGTTGAGAGTTCAGCTAGTTACCTGTTCTGTCCTGGGACCAGAATTTGATTATTCAATATATTTTATGAAACAAAACCAAAATGTATGAAGTAAGGTAGTAACTCTAATAACTCTTTCCTGTTCAACTTAACTCACAGCTTGGGAAATTAGTGGGGTTGGAAGGGACAGGCTTCAAATCTGTACCATTTTTAAATCAGATCAAAGATACAACCACAGAGGTTAAGTGTCCATGACAACTGGTTTTGTTTGTTGCTGATATTGCTGTCTCTTTCAACAGTTCCTTTTTTTTTCTCAAAACTTTGTTTCTGTGTCCCTATAGAAACCCCAGTTTCAAGCTGTTGTTGAATTACAATATTGCATGGGAAAGCTCCTCTCAGGCCTAGTTGACACATACCAAAAGTCCCATGGAATATAATGGGCTTTATGATAGGCAATGATGGATGTGAGTCAAATCTAGACAGCTTCAATGGTCAAAGCCTACTTTTTGGCATACACCAAGAGTAACTATTGAATTACATGAAGTTGAGATGCATTTATTTGTATACTCCTGGGTGCCTCAAGGATTTCCTGAACTGTGCATAATGAAAGCTAAATTTCTTTCTTTGAGAAGCAAAATTATTTCATTTTTAAGTGCATGTTGTAATATCCATTTGTTGAAAGGATGACAAGCACTAGAAGATGTTGAATTATCCATTTCAGGTTAGGATCACCAATATGCATAGGTTTTTTAATCCCTTTTATAGGGAAAATTTTGCAGTTTGGCTTTGAAAAGATTGCCAGGAAAGTACTAGGTCCAAATGGTTAACCTCAAGATAAAATTAGAATGACTTTAAAAATTCAGGTTTTCTGGGGTTTGTACTGAAGAAATTATTCTGGAACTTATTCAGATTTTTGCTAGTTGGTGATTTATGTTTCCTGCTGAGTTATATCTCTTAATGGACTTTATTAAAGCAAGAATGTGTTGAGAACTCTGATTGTTATTCCATATGTGAATATAGCTCATTATCTCTACAGCTGCCTTCATACTCAAAGTTTGTTCCTTTCACAAAGAAATGTAAATGTAAGATGCAAACAGATTCCTTCAGTTTCCTTGCTTTTCCTTTCAGTTCTGGTTGGTAATGCACTATTTGTCAGAGATGACTGAAGAGCAAACACTAGTAATGTACAGTGGACATCCTCTGGGAGTCTTTCCCAGCCACCGGTATGCTCCTCGCTTAATCATTACTAATGGCATGGTAGGTATTAGCATCTTCTTTTCTCTTTTCCTCCTCTACTATTTAGTTTTAAAGTGTTTGCTGAATTAAAATATTATTTATACTACCTGAACTTACAACAGCATACAGGAGAATCTGGAGTCCAAATTCTGGAGCATTTATTCCAGTATGGTTTTCTTGCCTCAGGTTTGCTGATCTGCAGTGATGGAGGGAACGATCCTCTCCTTATTAGACAACTTCTGTTCTGACTGAGCCTGAACTGTGTATGTTCTTGACTAAAACAGATAGACTCAGTTTGAGGATTTAAAAGCCCTCAATAGGCAAACAGATGATTATTAATCAGATGTTCATGTATCTGGACTGCTTTGCTTGGAAGGCAAGCTGGATAAGTGAACATACTGGTTCATTGCTAGTCTTTGGAGCCATTCAATTCTGTCTCCCTGCAGGCTAGTTCTGTGGCTAGATTGCTGCTTTCCTTAAAACTAGCATGACAGTCACACTGCCAGAAGGAACAGACATCTTTTTTTCTGATACTAGAATGCATGGAATAAAACACCTGAATTACTACTCCTGTTTTTCACTGTTTTTATATGTGTGTGACCACTGTTAGAGAAACATAGGCTGTTAAAAATGTCTGCTTAAATGTCTAATTTGCTTATGTGGGTTTTCTGTTGATTATTTTCTTAGGTTATTCCCAATTATTCCACCAGAGATGAATATGAGAAAATGTTTGCTTTGGGAGTAACAATGTAAGAAGATATCTCATTATTAAAATACACTAAATACTTAACTGAAATGTAATTCAGACATCAAGCAGTGGCTGGTTAAAATTTCTAATGCAGATGGATTTCAATGGTGCTGCAAAGCATTAATGCACACTTAAGTGGAATTACTTAGGAGTTTGGGTTGTATTCAGCCACATATATAAGGATGTAATTGAGGTCTGCTAGGAATTAGTATTAGGTTTGTGTGGAACTTGGCTGAATTACAGCCTGAAGCCTTAATCATAACCTACTTATAGCACTGGCTAGTTCTACTTTGCAGTGGTTGTTTTGCAATCTACAGAAAACACAAGTTATGAAACATTCCTTCGCACTAAGAGAGAGCTTTGAAGTAGAAAGTTATCTCTTTTTTTGGTTGTTTTATTTTTTTTTAATTATTATATACCTACTTTTTTACTGCTGATTTTGTTGATGAGCACAGAATTATTATTCTGTTGTGTACCACTGAGAGAATAAATCAAAACCACTGAAGAGCTGGATGTGTAAAGATAAGGAAGCTGGAAGAAATGAAAGGGCACAAATAGAGAACATCCATTGCCACTTTACTGGAAATTTCACAGGAATGTGGACAACTGTTTTGGGCTAACAACTTTAAAAGCAAAAATGTGACTTAAAACCAATGGCATAAAGATGCCAACAAGGTGAAAAGGAGTGTCCTTGTTTACTAGTCAATGTGCTAAATGCCAAGAAAAGTTTACATTCCGTTTTTGATCCATGCGTTTTGAACTCAATTTAAGGAGCTAAATGCTCCTCCAAAACCACGTTATTGCATTGCTAATGAAGAAACTCATCTAGGTTGTGTATTTGATAATAGCAGATCTTTAATAACAAATCAAAGTATGGAGATTTTTTTATTATACTGGAAACATATGTAGACATGTACAGAATTCATTCCAGGCTGAGTAACATGGTGTCATTGTGTTCATTGGTATTACCAGGTATGGTCAGATGACTGCAGGGAGCTACTGCTACATTGGGCCTCAGGGAATAGTCCATGGGACTGTGGTAAGAAAGTGGGGAAAGGTCTGTTTGTCAATAGCTTTTGGAGGAGGGTATCTCCCACAGTGGCTGGTGACTGGGATGGATTGGATTGCTGTGAGAGAATGTTCTGGCTACCAAAGAAATTCTCATTGCCTGCTCCTTAAAAATTTGTGTCCTTCCACTCCGATAGTCCATGGCATCTTATCCAGAACACAGACCTGAAGGAATCTGCAAGCAAGGTCTCAATCTGAGCTCATACCTAGCTGCAATAAGTGAAGCTTGAATTGACCAACTGTGTTAGATAAACACATTTTCTTAGCTGTTTTCCTTGGCTGTCTTTTGCAGCCATCCTGAGTAAGTTTCTAAACCCCAAGAGCAGCATATTGGGAACCAGTGATTATTCTATTCTATTTCATGGTGAGAGAAATGAACATAGTCAGGACACGTGGTTTTGTAACATCATTTTGTAACATGTTTCCTTCTGGAAAGGTTAAAACAGTTTCATGGTCCCAATGATCTCTGAGTTTCAAACTGTTTGCAAAATAGACAGAGATCTTTTAAATTTTGGGGACTCTAAAGTAAATAGCTCCTACTGATTGCTGTATTGTGTTGTGTGCAGCTCACAGTGCTCAATGCAGGCCGTCGCTACTTGAAGGCAGAAGACCTGTCTGGAAAGGTGTTTGTTACTTCTGGTCTTGGAGGGATGAGCGGGGCTCAAGCAAAGGCTGCAGTCATTGCTGGGTGTGTGGGGATCATTGCAGAGGTGAGAGCAATGCTTCTTTCATTCTGCCACTTGCTGCAATGGAAAGGGTAAGAATATGGCAATCTGGCTGATGGTAATAATAATTAAACTTCAAAACATAGTGGGTCAGACTGCCCACGTGGCTAGCTCTGACTAGCTCAGGTCTTATTCGTAGCAGGTTAGGGTTTCATTCATCTGTTTTACAATCACGGTACAAAAGTGTTTTTGTTAGCATGTGAGTTTTGCATGTATTTGAGATCTCATCAGGTAATCCCTGCAGATGAAATTAATTTCTTCAACATAATATAGAATAAATTATTATGGAATAAATTATCTTTATTCAGACTTCTATTCTGTCATCGTGATCTTTCAAATGCTAGAATACAAAGGAAGGATTGCAGTGAATGCTATTCACAGCAGTCCTTTGTCCTTTTCATCTCTACGGCTGCAGATGATTTTGTTCAGGAGACTGAATATCGCCTGGTTTTTATCTCCTGTGAGATGATCTTTGTCGGAAATGAGTCTCAAGAGCACATGTGGATAGCTATATATATGTACATATTATTTATTTAAGGAGCTATTTATGCAAATGACACTGGATTGTGCAAGATGTGTCATTTTGTCAGCCAGGGCTTCCGAAGCTCAGACAGAAAGGATTAATGGTGCAAGTATTTTACCTCTTCTGTTTGACATGAAGCAGATTGTAATTTTATGAAATAATTGTGTGGAAGGACAGACTATCTCCTCTGAGCTGCACTAGGCTCTCTGGGGTTACACTGGAGGTGACACTAGCTCATCATGTTTGTGCAATTTCTTAAACTACTGAGACACTGATTAAGAAATGAGCATATTTTTGAAAGTGTGTTTCAAAGGAAGCTAATATTCTTGAGTATGCTAGTAAGTCTGTGAAAGACTAAGACTGTCAGAAAGGGCTAAAGTAAAATATGTAGCATGTGGTAACATATTTAAATAGCTCAGCACAATACAGATCAGTTCTATCTAAATGAACCCAATTCCTGTAATTCATGCAGACCATTTAATATCTTTCCTCCTGTGATGATTTAAATAACTTCCAAAGAAGCTGTCCCCCATGGCACCTGACTTTATTGAATAATTTCATTGGCAGTGACATTGATATTATCATAATCTGGGGTTTTGGAACGATAGTCTTTATTACTGATGTGGGAAATGATGGAAGGTTTCTCATGCTAAGAATAATTAGGAAAGAAAAGGTTTCCTGGTGTTCAAGCAACTCCTGAATACAGAACTTATTAAATTTACATATAAATACTTTGCTGATGAGAAATAATAGCATGAAAATGGTGGGGGTGGATTATAGAGAAGCAAAAATGCTTTAATACTGGAAGATACTCAGGTTATGTGTTCTTATGCACACACCATTGTGGGTGTTTAAATCCATTGCTACCACAGAAAATTGGCTTGAATTGATTTTGTTACTTGCTTTATGCCACCAATAGCTTATTATAAAAGTATTAATGATGTGCAAGTTTGTACACCGAACCATTAATATGGAATCTGTGCCAAAGCCTCCACAGTTTGTCTATCCATCTATATTTTTATCCAGCTGTCTCTTATGCATATACACACTGACACACAGACACAAGCTGAGCCCAGAAGAGAGTACAAATTTGGGACTGAGCTTGTTTGGAGCTTCAAAGTTCAAACAAGAGGGAATCAAAGACATAGGTTTGTTTTGATCCATTCCATTTTTCAGAGGCATTAGCCAGCTGGGACAAAAAAAATGCTTTCCTCTTTTCTTTCCCATATTTGGTTGAGATTTGCAACCAGCAGTTGAAGAACAAAAGGAAGGGTCAATTTTATTCAGCAAACCATTGCTTTGTCCTACATAGTCTGGTAGAAATGTCTATTTGTGAGCTGATCAAAGAAAATATTTCCTTAATTAAATAGGAATTTTATTTTCACAGAAAATAACCAGATTTTAAAAATAAATCAGAAACATTTGGGCTTTTTTTCTTCCAATATAATAATTAAAAGAAACTATAAGAATAATTAAAATTGGAAAAATATTACCTCTTGTACAGTTTTAATGATAATTTTTGGTTTGCAAAATATTTTGGGAAGTGATGTATGGAAAAGCCTGGTTTTCTTGCTTGAGCCTGGAGTGAAAGAGAACAGAAGGTGTAAAAAAATCAGAGATGAAAAACAAGTATTTGAACAATCACTCTGTATTCTTAAGGCCAAGGTAGGACTATTCCCTTTACTTATTTGCTACTCTTTCTTTTAGGCTAATTGAAAAACTAAGGGTAAAAGTGATTGGATAGGGGAAATAGGAGTTTTAAGATCCTGCTATTTCTTTTAGGTTGATGAAGCAGCACTTCTGAAACGTCACAAGCAGGGATGGTTGATGGAAATCTCTAACAACCTGGACCATTGCATTGCTTGCCTTAGGTATGATTTGTAACATAATTCAGTGGGTTTATCTCTGCTTCTTAATCCTCACTTTATATCTTTCAGCATTGTCATTTTTAGTGTTTGTATATAAGGGGTTGAGGGACACCTCTTCTTACTCCAGGTCTGCTTTTGAATACAAATCCATCCTTCCAAACAGCAGCAGTCATTATTAGTGACTACCAATGCTTCATATCATTTATATATGTTACATATGTCTTCATTCATTTTCATGAATATGCATTGAGCAATTACAAATAATGTTACACTTCAAGCATCACTCAAGCTTTCTGGAATCAGTGACTAACAATTACATAAAGATTGAAAGATCTGTTGCCTAGATGAGTGTTAGAAACCATGTATAAACTTGTTTTGCTGCGTTTGTATGTGATTTGTACATTGCAAGATGGAATTACGTGTGGTGCATTTTCTTCAAACAATCTTTTTAATCTATTCTAGAGATGCAAGAAAGAATAAAATTGCCCTTAGTTTGGGTTACCATGGGAATGTGGTAGATCTATGGTAAGTAATATATATATTGATAATGGATATATTAATGTTCTTGCTTGTTAGTCAACCTGGAATTATTTCCCAAACTTGGAAAAGACAAATTAAGCCTAGTGCTGAGTTCATTACTTTAGGTGTTCATGGAAAACTGTATTGTCAAAAAGAGGGCTCTTCATCCTTGTATTCCAGATCCCAGTTGCTTCCCATGCACCTTCTCCTTTCCTTATGGAACAATGAATTTCTTAGGGAAAGAAATCCCTAAGGTTTTTCCTTGGATGAAGAAAGAATTTATCCTTTTCCTTCTAACTAATTGGATAGCAAGAAAATGTCCTTGACTGCAGTGAACAATAGAAGTATTGAGGTATTGATTGAATAAAAAACAATCAGATAATGGATAGAAATTCTGGCACTCTCGAGGCTTTATCCAATGGTAAATCCTACTGTCACTCCATATACCAAGGGTTGAGACTGACCAATAAGAGTGGTATGTCACACTGATAACTGAATCATCTATCAGCATCCTGCACAGGTAAATGTGAAGTGTAAAAGTTGCACCTAAATCTTCATCACCATCATAATTTCCCACCTCCTGGCTGCTAAAACAAAGATTTAGACTGCCAAGGGCATACCTTTGTAAACAACCACTTGGGGTTGGAAGAAGCTCAGCTGAAAGAAGAGCCAAAATGTGAAATGACAGCTCATTGTCTTCCCCAGGGAGAGGCTAGTACACGAGTTGGAAACAACAGGAGAGCTGCTAGTCGATCTGGGGTCTGACCAAACTTCATGTCATAACCCGTTCAGTGGGGGATATTATCCAGTACAGCTTGGCTTTGAAGAAGCAAAGCAGCTTCTTTCCACCAATCCAGGGAAGTTCCGGACCCTGGTACAGGAGAGGTAAATGTTTTGTTGATACATGTCTTTATCCTTCAAGTTTAGTTGCTCTGCAAGCGATCAGATCTTTGTCTTTCTCACAAGAAGTTCCTGTTCATTGATATTTTAGTAGAAATCTAGGGTAAAGCTACAGTACTGGTAACTCCCAACTCTGTAATTTTACAGCTGTCACTCAGAATCTGGCAGATATCACTGAGCCACCATTTTAGTAGTCTCTAGTATATAAGATTAGAGGGCTGAACACTAATGATTTATTTCACTTCTATAAATTCCTAAATTGCATTAGGTTTTAAAAATGTTATACAATAAGTACAATTCCACATAGTCTACCAGTTGGTTTAGGAACACTGAATATAGCATAAAAAACCCCAATGGATAAGGCATAAAGTCCATCTATCCTACTATGCTTCCAGCTGTGGCTGCTAATGGCTTTTTAGGGAAGGATATAGGGAGGGAACAGTCTCCCCCAATCACTCCTCCCAGCTTGCTGCAACTGTAAGTTCTGTATAGTATCTTGATTTTGGGAAGCTACTCCTGACTTACAGATTTGCAAGTGTAATTGGAATTAGACATTATAAAGGGAGCAGTTTGGTATAATTTATTTAGAAATTCAGAACTGTAGAACAGAGGCAGCAATCTGTAGTGTTGCTCTCAACTGGTACTTTTGAGATTTTATGGCTCCTGCTCTAGTTTTGTTCACCTTGAACATTCTTGCTAGAGGACTTATTCCAGCAGAAGGCATATAATCTATTTGATGTTGTATGAGGGACCTACAAGGACCTTTCCAGTTTCCCAATTCTGTATCATACTCTAAGACAAACGTAACAAAAGGGTAAATTTCTGGGAGGGACTCACTTCTAACAAGCTAAGTATGACCTAAAAAATCCAGCCTCATTTGTTAGGTTTTGCTGCGTTTCTCTAGAGGTAACACCTCTAGAGGTTCCAAGAGGTTATACCTGTGCCTATACAACTCCATATGCAACTGTGCATTGAGATTAAAACTAGATGGTAACACAAGTAATTAAAAGTAAAATTAAAAGTATTAAGTAAAAACAGTATCACAGAGAGCAGTGCTGGGGTATGGTCCGTTTTTGGAAACAAAGGGGAAATTGTGCTCTTCTGGCCAAGGGAAAGGTCAGAACAGTGATGTTAAGCTATTTTCAGTTTTTCAGTCTCTCTGATATTATTCTTTTTGATATTTTATCCATTTCAAGAATAACTGTTTACGTCTTTATTTCAGTCTGAAGAGGCATGTGGCTGCTATTAACAGACTAGCTGATAAGGGCATGTTTTTTTGGGATTATGGCAATGCTTTTCTCTTGGAAGCTCAAAGGGCTGGTGAGTAGATTCTGGAGTTGTCAGGTGGAAACAAGAACAATCTTGCATGCATTTTCCAAGCTGTATATTTTGGTAGGATAAGGTTGGCCACTGTGCTGTGCTAATTGTTTAGTCTCTGTCTTTCTCTCTTTCTCTGAGACCCCTGACCTTCTCTGTGACTGAGGTAGAGCCTTCATGGTAACTCAGGTATGATCTGGTTTTACATTTTATAGTTTTTCTTCATCATGTCAAAATTATTTTATAGGTGCTGATGTTGAGAAAAGAGGAGCCAGTAAAACAGAATTTCGATATCCTTCCTATGTTCAGCACATCATGGGGTATGTTGGGGAGAGTTTGGAAAAAAGCGTTTGAGTGCCTCATGATTCCTTCTATTTAAGGGGAGAGTACTAGAAAGGTTACACTTAGTGCAAATCTTGCAGTGTACTATAAATGATGAATTCAAGAGTAGCAGTAGGAAAATTGGTCTCACAGGTGTTATGCCAGAGCTAGTGATTGTTTTTCTCCACTCTGGAGTAATGCTCAGTGTAGTTTAGGAAGATGTCCTGTTGACTGTAAGCATTATGCTTATGTTTTTTATTGACTTTCTTAGAGCTACTCTGTGTGTTTTCCTGTGTACAGGGGAAAAGAAAAGCCAGACCTGGGGGGATGTGTTGTATGTGTTTAACATAAGTAAACTCTTGACAGCAGAGGTTTTGCTAGTATTTTTTCCTGAAAGGTGTGGCATGTCTTGATAATTTGGTGTAAAGCTTTATTCTTTTTAGAAGTAAAAGGTGTTATGAAAGTAGACACCAGATGTGTGAACAGTAAGCTGAGACACTGCCAAATTGAAACTCTTCACTCCTTTACATGAATAGCTGCATTTTTTCTTTTGTTGCATCAACTTTCCTTAAGCAGTTCTACTCAAGAGAATAGCCAAGTCCCAGCCTCAAACTGTAACCATATTCAACTTCACTTCAAAGTGATAAAAATGAAGAGCTTGTCTCTTCAGAGCAGTAGAGCTCAATTCCAAATCATCAAAGCCTGTGACTACACTGAAGTTAAAAGCATGTCTGAAACAGGACAATCTTCTGCCCATGTTGCTGACTGTATCTCTTACCCAAGCTGTGCAGACTGCATGTAGAAAAAGCTGAACTCGGGAGATATGTTGAGGGACTGGGTTTATAACAGCTTTTGTCTCTGACTCATGCTTAACTTGCCTATGCCATGTGAATAAGCACTTGAACGTAGAGCAAGTCACCACCCAGATTAGATCTCTTCTTCCGGAACTCAAATGAAGCGTGTCTTACTATTGTGTGTAAACAATGTGGACAGCAAATGAGTCTGGACTCAGGCACTTGTTCAGAACTTACACTTGTCTGGTAGTGTGGATGCATTCAGAGTTAGCCTGGGTTAGGAATGAAAAGACCAGGCAGCAAGGAGAGTATATTTGATGAAACAGAAGAAAAATTGCAGTTTACCTGATGATGGACTGGTTTGATCGAACTGTCCAATGTTCCTGTCAAAACTGTGGCCTGACTGTATTTTTACACACCACTCAATGGCTGCATGAAAGAGCACTGTTTCATTTCTCAATTAATGGTCCTTGATGCTTCTGTTTAGATTAGTTTCATTGAAAATGTTTCAAATTCTTCCGTCTCCAGCTAATGAAAGAAAAGCAGTGCTAGCAGCCAGGATAAATAAGGAAAGAATTTCAACTATCTCTTAATGAAACATGTTCTCTTCCCAGGGACATTTTTTCCCTGGGATTTGGGCCATTCCGCTGGGTTTGTACCTCAGGTGACCCACAGGACCTTGCTACCACTGACTCAATTGCCATGTCTGTGCTGGAAGACACTATACGTCAGGGAGGTAAGACACCATCCCATGGCCCCATCACTGGGGGTGTTTTTGGGGAGAAAAGGAAACTGAAAGTTCTGAAATATGTGTTAGCTTTTGGCTGAAACCATATAAAGCTGTCTCTTCCCTGTTCCATGTGGGCAGGAAATCTTGCTGTTCTCCAAACTCCTGTAGGGAGTGTAACCAGTATGTAAAATATAAAAACACCATGTAGAGAGGTTCTTGATCCCAAAGCTATTGTTACAATTTTGGCTAAGAGCCTTTCTTTTAATTTGTTACAGATTTTCCTGCACTTTATCACCTTGAAACCTTAAGGCAAACAGTATCTTTCATCAACAGGTCTCCAGGATTTTTTTAAATGAGTCAAATTGCTTTTTCCCTGTCTCACAGGTGAATGATGCATGGGAATCCAGGGAGGTTTTTGAGATTAGCAAGCAGATCAGTGGCAGGAAACCCAGGTTCCATGGGTGTGGTGCTCCATCCAGTGTCATTTATTTGTGATTACAATTTTGAGGTCTGGCATTTTTGTACTTTGTTAGTAAGTTGACAGCTGTTTCTATTCACTGGTGCAACCAATCTGGAATTTCTGCATGGCTCTGTGTGCTACTGTACTATGTAGGAATTACAATGTCTTTCCCTATTCCATATCTCTGACAGCGGGCTATTACTGTTATCCCCTGTTTATGAATGGGAACCAAGACAAAGCTGATTTTGTATGGGCAAACATGAATCCAAAACTCCCAGGTTGCAGTGGAAGGCCCTACTGCTTTCCCTTTCTTTGTCTACTTTTACAGTAACTGAACAGCAGACTCATTAAGTGTCATTGTTCTCTAGCACAGAAGTCCTCTGCTCTTCTGTTTCCAGAGAGTGAAGCTATGTGCTTCTTGGAATCAAGGAATGAATCACAAATCCAAAACACAAAATGGATCACAAATCCAAAACATATTTTATGGGGAGGAAAGCATAATATTTTTATCTGGTAATATTGAAATATTTGTTTCTTCTCTCATGAAAGACGTCATTGAAATGTGAATAGGAGTGTGAAAGTTTTGAATGCTCTTCTATTTGCTCTGGAACAGTTAGCATTGTGAGGATCTAGGGTGGTATTTCTGAAAAGGATATACCACGTTCAGTCATGTCTCTCATTTGAAACAAAACTATTATCGTTTTCCTATAATGTAAGGCTGATGTCCAGCCTTCTCTTTCTCCCAAAAGATGAATTATTGACACAGTGGGTCTGACCCTGCAAGGTCCTTAGTTCTGTCTATTCCCCTAAACTTTCCTTAGGAGTCATCTTCAGGAAATAGCACTGGAGCATGAAATGCTTTGAATGTAATGACCAGAAGCATGCACCCTGTTCTATGGATATTGAAACTTTAATGTTTCTAAACCTGGTCCCTTAGCTTAATTGAAGGGAGAGTGAAATCCAATTTTACAGTGCTGGATCTATCTTCAAAAATTTATGTAATTTTTCTGCCATGTACTGCAATCTCCAGTAATCACCTCAAGACTGAACTGATGCTCGACCTTAGGATGGTTTGCATTGCAAGACTAGGAAATGAATTGGTTACTGTGTGTATGTGGGTGCATATAGAGATGGTAATGTAAAGCTGGGGAGAGAAGTCTTCCACAGACAAAAAACATTGAACTCTTGTATGTATATCCTTAATTTAAATGAAAAATGACATTTAAAAAAATCCCAACAGGTGAAAACATGATTAAGGGCAAGGCTATTATTGAATTTGCTGTTGAATTTGGCTGGACAATGAAAATAGGATCTCAAAGAGAAAAGAAAACAGAATTTGGCCAGAAAATAAACAGTCATTCATGGATTCATGTTCTTGAGTATTCCACTTGTTCACTTCTTATGGGACCTGGGCTTGGACCGAATTCCAGGCTCTGGATATCCTCACACACATATACATCTAAAATCTGAACTTAACTTTGAAGTTTATGAAATAATCTGTTATGAAGGCTGAGTGAAAACTCCGCAGAGCTGAAGTCTCTTGCATTCCAAGTCTGAACTTTTGACCTGGCCTTGAGTCCAACGTTAAACATTCTTCTCCTTTTGTGGAGATGGATTTTTGCACTTAAATCTCTCAAACTCTGGAAAAGCCCAATGTAGTTTTATTATCTGTTTTCACTTCTAAGGTACCTGAGCTTTTAAGTCAGCCTTTGCACAAGAGATGCAGCACTAATGATTGGAGTGTAACTTGGATTTACGACCTCTGTGGTAGTTTGAAGGCTGAGATGATGCATAACAGCAACACAAATCTCCCAAGAGCAAAGGGAGCCAATCCCTGTGTTGATGAGGACTATTCCTCTGAGTACACAATGCTTTCTGGTATCTTTTAAACCCTAAATAAGTACAAGGGCCTATGAAATATCAGAAGCAACACAGTAGCTTGCCTGAATTCAAAACATGTTCCTGTGTGGTGGGGAGGTGGAGACAGCAGTTTAGTAAATGAGACGTGGTCCCACTCTAAAGTTAAGGTATTTCTAGACAGAGTTGTAAGATTTTTTTCAGTTGCAGAAAGTAAGACTAAATAAAAGGCAGAATTCTTCATTTCCCCAGGGATAACTGATGACATCCAACTTTGGACACTCCACAATTTAGGACAAAGAATATGCCTGTATATTTCATCTAGCTGTAAGGGACAGATGTGCTGTGTTGAGATATGTCCTTGTAGCCAGTATTCTCATCTGGCTTCTCTTATGAATACATTCTATAGAATTAACAGATAGTAAGACCTTTTTTAAGACTGCATTGTGAAGTATAAAATCTGGTAGGTACTTTCTGATAGGTTATTATAGATATTTAATGAGAGTTTGCAGGAGTTAGTCTAGAAAATTGAATAGAGAATTAATTCTTTTCTATCATTTTTAAGCTAAGTGAATCTACCTGTTACCTTCTAGAGGATGCTTCCTTCTTATGAATGGCAGCACAATCCTACACTAGGGCAGCACGAGGAGATGTTTCATCTTTCACTCCCTGTGAAGCTAAGAGTTGACAGGTTGTTAATCCTTACTGCAAAGTTTAGAAGCTATCACTTGGAACCAATCCCTAAAGCAATGACAAGTCTTTTCAGGATCATTAAAGCTCTGTGTAAGGAAAGCCTGCCTCTGCAGGAATGAGCGTATTTTACATTTCCCATTAACAATGTGTTTAACCCAGATTAAATATGAGCATCTCACCTTTTCCTCTTTCCTTTTCTAGTTTTACTATGCGTATTTGCTGATGTATTGCCTAGTGGAATGACAACAGTCTAAACACTTCTCAGTTACCAAGGATAATTTCAAGTTAGCAGTGCACAGTTTCTCCAGTTTGACTGACTTTCAAACATAAGTTATATGTACATTATAATTTGACTTGAAAAAGGGTGAGAGCTGGGAAGTGATGGGGACCGCGCTATCTTGGCACCTGCAGGAATTATTATAACATGAAGCTCCAATGCATGAGCAAGTCACTCTGGCTTAGCATGTTGCCACATGCCAGCTGAGCCCTGGTAGCTGTTGACGTCTCTCAGGACAGGGTAATGTGACATTGCTTAGCCCATAGAGAAAGAGCTTACAGGAAGTAACTTCTTCAGCTACTGTAACCTCATCTGAGCTCACACTCAACCTGTGTGGAAAAGCGTAACTGTAAAAGCCCCCCAATTTTACACATATGACAATGCTTCTGTCCCTTTCTGTACCCTTTCTCCCTTTTGTTACTTGCTTGCTACAGAGGGTGACGTGCCCTTTGAAGCAGCTGATTGTACTGAGGTCACCATGTAACTGATAGATACATGCCATATTTCACTGTCTTTCACTTCAAGTATCTTTATTCTTACTCCTCTTTTGTTTGGCTCATTGAGATGGAATGGCACAGACATGATGAGAGGAGAAGCTGGAGAATATAAAACCATTATATATAATTCTCTTCCTAGGTAACAACATATAAATTGAAACAATATATATGTGTGGATTTACACATAAAGTAGCTATGCCATAATAAGTTTTTCTGTGCGGTTTGTGCTCCATAGTAACACGAGGCAACACACCTCAGTTTGTAGGATAGGAGACCTCAGTTTTATCTTGAGATAAAAACATTCATGTGGGCTGTTTAGTACAGAGCAACTGCTGTGCTAGAAATCTATTCCCCAGCGTTGGTGTAACTTATCCTCAAGTATGTAATGCCAGCTGCTTCTGAGAATTTCTGCTGGTTGACTCAAAGGACTTATTTACTAACTGATGCAAAACTGGACTGTAGTAGCCAATGTCATGGAGTTGTTAAAGCTACTAATTTAGCAAAGGCTTGGAAAGGGATTGGCATTTAGTAGGCAGCAAGCCAGATGACCAAAAATGAACAGTACCCGTAACCCACATTTCAAGGTTTAATTTAGTTTGCTAAAGATTTGAATGGGACTTATTCCAGCTGTCTCTCAGGCAACATCTCATACCTTCCTCTAAATATGTGATACCAGTTACTGCATCAGCTGCATGGAGGATTCTATATAGCATTTCCTATATGCGTGCTTGTATCTAAGAGTAGAACTTGACTTCCTAGTGCTGTCAGACGAATTAAATTAAATTTAGAGCATATTGCATTCATTTTCAAAACCTCCTTTCTTGCTTTCTCTTGCAAGTGAGCACATCTGTGAAGCAGCAGTACCATGACAACATCCGCTGGATTCGGGAAGCTGGCAGGCACAGCTTGGTAAGTGCACAACCTCCATCAGCACATGGGACCACTCCTGGTCCAGAATGCAGTTTTTGAATGCTTAAGTGAAACACAGGAATGGGCATGAACTAAAGCTCTGGCTGTAACTCCCAGGGCTGATAACTTAAACCTCTCTATGCTGAGTTGAAGCAGTTCTTTCACTTCACTCCCTCATCTGGAAATGTTCAAATAATCCAGCAACATCTATTCTTATATCTGTTCAATTACTCACCCCCCAAGTCATTTGTAACTACCTTTCTTTCAGAGTGCTATTCAAAATGTCCCTCTTGGCATTGCTTTGGCCCAACCCCTTCACACCTGCAGCTCCCAGTACCCTTTCCTGGAACAGGTGATGAGGCCAAAGAACTGCCATCCTTTTGTACTGCAGGAAGCTTTTCTTCTAGGACAGGCAAAGATAACCAGTAACACTGTAGGACACGTGCTCTCCTCATCTGGAAGCCAGATTGGTCTGTGGGGTAAAAGCTGGAGAGAAGCATAGCTGTGCAGGACAGATGTTCTTTGCCATTCTTTGTCTCCATATTTCTCTTTCCTTCCAGCCCACCATCATCAGTTCCAAACCTCTGCTTCTCAGCTGTCGATAAGGGATTTGTTGATAGAGGAATTATAGCCTAGCAATCGGGTTGACTTAAAGTGGGATTTATTGGACAGTAGCAGCTGAATACATCTCACTGATTGTGTGAGCTAAGATAAAACTCAGTTCAAAGAGGGATTTTAATTTCTTTTTTTTCTGGAAGATGGATGTTGATGAAGAAATAATCTGCACTTTCTCCTACAGAAGGGAAGAGGTCACTCCTGTGACTCTATTTTTCTGGGGCCTGAAGATAAGCCAGTTGCACAACAAACCTTATCACTCTGGCATTTTTGTTTTCCAGGTTGTTGGCTCTCAAGCTAGAATTTTATATTCTGATCAGAAAGGTCGTGTGTCTATAGCTGTGGCTATTAATCGGGCGATTTCCGAAGGAAGGATTAAGGTTTGTCTTTTTTGTCTTGATATGGTCTGGTAATTGTGTTTAAAATCTTGGACTGGGGTGGCAGGTGGGAAAGAAGAAAGCTTCAACCAGTGAGAGCAGAAATGTCTGCATCACTTACATGGGGCCAGTATTCTGTTAGTGTGTATTAGAGCTCAGTCCTCCTCTCCGCCTGTCATCAGTATTACGTTACATAATAGAAGAGAGATGGGTTTAGAAACTCTCTGAAATACGCTGCCTTTTATTTTATGTTGGGAATCTGCCTTATTTTCTATTTGGGCATCTACAAACACCATATATCTTGCTGTGATTTGCTGAAAACACAAGGCAGGGACTGTAACTCCTTAGCAGTGCCCCAAACATTAAAAATGACACAAAACTGTGTTGCTCCCCAGTGTTTCTTATCCTCTGTCCCTCACTTTCAGCCATATTACAGTTCTGCAAGCCCTTTCAGCTATAGTCAGCCCTGCAGTCAATTTTCATTTGCTTTGCAAATGTGAATGAAGAAAATCTTCAGGCTCAATGCTGCCACTCTAGCGCATAGTATCTTACTTGTCTGAGTAAAAACCTGCTGACCATATGTGGTGGGAGTTAAAGTACATATTATGGGCAAGATTGGATAGGGATTTTCTAAGTTCTTTGTGAGTGTTATAGGTAGATGTACAACATGACATCCTGGGGTGACCAAAATCCTGAAGGCACCGCTCAGTAACTATACCCATTGCTTTTTGTATGTACAGCAGCAGCAGATCCAGGCATTGTCAGACATTCATCACCATCTCTTTTACAGCTGAATTACAATTACCCTTATTAAAGGGGCAAACTCAAGTAAAACTTAGAATGGATTCCAGCTAGGAAAGATCTGGTTTTGTTACTCAGAAAATGTTTGTTAAAATATTTCAAATGCTGTTGACCTTCTCATGATTCAAAATGAACGTCACTGTAAGCTAGTCTCAAAAAATAAACCTGGCCAAACAGAGCACTCCCTTGGAGCTACGACTGACAAGGTCAGACTCCCAGGCCCTTTGGATTTCATTGCATCCTTGTTTTGTCTCTGCGAATCTCCATTCCTCCTCCTGCAAGCTGGGTGCTCATGTCTATTTTCAATGATGTTCTAATTCACTGCCAACATAAAGCAGAGCCAGCTAACTCCAGACCACACCATGCCATGAGTGAATTGTTCCTATATAAACCTTGTGCATGGCACATGATAATGAAGACCTGCAAGCTGATCTGGATTCATACTTCAGTTAAATTCCAGATCAAGAATGGATTTGTTTGAGCTGCATGAAATCACTCATTTTCATTGCTAACTTATTTTTAGACTCGAAGCCTTTCAAAAGAATGAACAAGTGTAAAACTTCTTACTGCTGGCTTTCATTTTTGACAGCAAACAGGAACTATTTCTGAATGAAGACTTTTGCATACTGAAATATCTTTGAAATGTCAGCAAAGAAATGATCAGATGAAATAACCTTACTGCTTCTCCTTTTCTCCCTGCCCTCCTTTGAGGATACCATGGGCATAAAAAAAAGGTATTGTTCTTAGTTATGAAAGGAAGGTAGCTGTCATGAACAGTTTTCTTGTCCTTGGCTTTTTGCAGGCTCCAGTAGTCCTCAGCAGAGATCACCATGATGTGAGTGGGACCGACAGTCCTTACAGAGAAACGTCAAACATTTATGATGGATCAGCCTTTTGTGCAGGTCAGCAGAGCTTGTCTGTCCAGGCAAACAGAAAATTGCTTTAAAAGTTAATTTTTTTTTACACAACATTTTTTAAATGTTTCTGTTTAACCCTTTAATCCAAATTAATCAGATTTCCTGAGAAGCTTTGTGGGATTTAATAGTGATAGGGACATGAATGTAGAGCTACTTAAATAGGAGAGGTCCAGAACAATGCTGAAAATTCAATGAAGAGGCAACAGATTTACCTGAATGTAAATGGAGAACAGTCTATCTCAGGACTATGTCTTCTGTTTGATTTTAATTTTGCACCTCATTTTTTCAAAGAGGTTATCTGAGTAGAATTACAGTTGTATTTTCTTGGGATCCACAAAATCAAAATCACACCTATAATAGTATTTTTCTTGAAGCAGAAAGATTCACAGCTGCTTTCATTTCATTGCCTGAGGACTCGAGAAAACAGTCTAGAGCTTCTGAAAGGAACTTTTCTAGTCATAAAGGAACATACTTTGATAGTGAAAGCATAAGAATGGAAATCAGGTGTTCTGGATTAGACTCCAAGCCTTGTTGCTCACTTACAGTGTGACTGTGGGCAAATCATATGGGTTTGCTATAAGAAAGGAGCCTTTAATTCTGCACACCTGACCTGAGCTAACCATACTCTGCTTTTAAGTCTGTGAAATGGTGCTTTAGAAAAATAAACTCAAGAAATATCAGATTGGAGACCTGGAAAAATGTGTGAAACACTAAATGATTTTTAACCTAAATCTTCCTCAATTTTCCATCCATAAAGTGGAAATTACGGTAATAGCTTTTGCCCGGTAGTGTTTCTGCATGTCATGAGCTGACAATCACAAAGCAGCATGAGACTGGAGGATACAAGCTGCTGCAGAAGAAGAAATTATAATAGAGGTAGCTGAGCATATTGAATTATTTCCATTATGGGAATTCATAATAGAACCAAATTATGGCTCCATTTTAAGGAGAAAAGTTCCCTGCTATCTTAACTGGATTTCCTGATGAAATGAGGCTTTTAGCTGTATCTATCAGTCCCACTTCAACACGTTTTGAGTGTGTTGGCCAGTTCTAATAGGCTAGATGAATAGATGCCTCAGTGTTTTCTTCTGACAAGCTGTGAGAAAATGGTGCAGCTGCACAGAGAAGTGCTATCCAAAGTAATGTCTTCAACAAAGGTCTTAGCAACACAAGTAAACCTCAGGCGATGCCCTCAGAAGAGGGCAATAGAAACAAGGTTGCTAAAACCCCATTGCTCTGCATGCTATGTGTTTTTCTTTTCATTTCATGATTTATGTGAACCACTTGCTTTCTCCGAAGTCTTATCTAAAGCCTGTTGACCACTGATTTCACTGGTCTTTGCAAGCAGGCCCAACTCTGTTTTACCAGATGAGCCTCTGGAGGTAATAAAAGAACATCTGAGGTCTTCCTCTCTCCCTTCTTTCCTATTGTTTTAACACCACATTTGAACTGGTTCAGGTGAAATTGGCTCCTCTCTAGCACACAGGAATTTTCTGGAGTGTTTGCCTGTTTCATTTTGTTTTACAGTAAGTACCTCAGCCTGATCCTTGTCAAACATGGGTCATTGCTGCTCTTCAAAGTGTATTTCAGCACAGACATTTGCACAGTTAGTGACCTTTGTTGAAGCCAAGGAGCAGCATGTTATTACATCATTAGTCCACTTGCCATGCTCCTCTACTCTTAGCATGCTAGTGGCTGAGAAAGAAATCTGTACATTTTAGAATATGGGGATTTTGATCTCTCCCGTTCCCTCTTGACAGCACTGTAATTATGATAATTAGGTTATTAAAGTGACATAGTGCCAGATAAAAGATGCTATAATAGGGCTTTTGACAGGATTTAACATAGATTAGTGCTCAAGTAAACTCATTTTCCCATCAGGCACGTAAAAACTGTGGGTCTGCAAATGTGGCTGGTGGGGAAATAGCTGTTTGTCTCGTATTTTTTGCTGTTAAAAGCACAGCAAATGATCTATTAAATCTGACCTGAATTCAATCTGGATAAACTGTTTCAGTAAATTTTACCCTTCTAACCTCTATGTGTACCTCTTCCTACTTCTCTGGGTATATACTTTAGCACAAATTGTAGTGAATATACAAAGTTCTAGTGAACATTTCGGTGGAAATCTTGCATTTTACATTAGTTAAATTATATTTGTCTGCTAAATTATTTTTCTTTTCCTTTTTTTTAAAAAAAAGCAAAACAAAACAAAACCAAAAGAAACCTCCTGTGTAATTTCAGCAGTTCATGTTCAGATTGAAATTTCCTCGTGTCCAGAGAATTGGGGTCATTATCTCTCTCACTCCAATATTTTTCCCAAAATGCAACTCCTTAGCTTTAGACTGGTTTTCTGGCCAGGACGGAATTAACTCTGCAGGCTGATCTGATAATACTTCAGGCTTCTAAGAACTGCAAGGTGTGTAGTTTTCCAGGTGTCCTCCCCATTCTGAAGCCATTCACGTGGATGTGTCCAGCCAGTTCTTCCATGACTAAGGTATCCCACAGGAGACGACTGTATCTCTCTCCCCCCTGAGGGGGTATCTCCCAGCTGAGGAGTGGTAGGTTCTTCAGCCGCTTGAATTGGATCACAAATGCAGAAAGTAGCAGGGTTCTTGCAAACCACAATGTGAAACTGGCATTTGCTTCTTCTAGGGTCGGGGCAAAGAGTGGGATGAAAATCTCTCTTGCCTTTCCCTTTCAAGAATGAGATGTTCAATGTATATCTGTGAGAGAAGCTGTGACTAAACCCTGCCTCCAACACTGCCTTCATACAGCCCAAATCAAGCTGTTAGTGAAAGGACTGGTAGCACAACAAAAGCATGCCAGAGCCATGCCAGAGCCGTAACACCTTTCCTCTCCTCCTAGACATGGCAGTACAAAACTTTGTAGGAGATGCGTTCAGAGGAGCAACCTGGGTCGCACTGCACAATGGTGGTGGAGTTGGCTGGTAAGAACATATTTATGTTTCTAAAGCTGGACTCTGAATCCTGTTACCACTGCTGTGTATGCATGTGAGAGGAGAGACAGGAGGGGCATTGCAGAAAAGGGGTGTGTATTACTGGAATAGTGCAATGTTGTGATCATAGGAAGGATGGGTTTGGAGACAAGGATGTATTATAAGGTAAAGTGTGGTGTTGTATGAGGCTTTTTTAATTAATACCCATATGTCTAGAAAAAGTGTTTTGGACACTGGCCACAGCACAGTTTGAAAAACTTAATTTGCCAAACCAGGGCAGTCTGCCATGGTCTTTTTGAAGAGATCTTGCTTCCAAAGTTGCTTCCACACATGCACAGCCAGAGTGTTAGTGGATGGATTATGTTTAGGTTTTCCATTAAGCTGTATTTAAATCTATGACCTTAGGACCCCAATATAAATGCTCATGTGCTGAAGTGCAATGAGGGGTTATTGATACAAAACAGCTTAGGTGCCAGCAAACCCCCCCAGTCTTTCTTCCCTTGCTTGTGCCTGGTAGGATGCAAGACCACAGCCAAGTAAGGACTGGATTAAACACCTCCTTCACATAAGATGCAGAACTAAGACAAATGCCTAAACTGAGAAGCAAAATTAATGAAATATATATGGAGAGGGAAACTGATTTCCTTCAGATGCCACTAAAAAGTTACTCTGGGTTGGCAGAGGTGTAGGGACTTTCCAGCATAGTCCAGCAAAACCTCTCCCATTTGCAGTCATGCCTTCATTTGCTGGTGTCACTGCTCAAAAGGGGCACAACCCTCTATTAAACACTGTAGTGAACCCTCCCACTTCCCTGTTCCATCCAGCTGTACAATATGCCAGCAACAGTAAGCCAAAGAACTTGTAGCAGATGTTATCCTCAGAGACATTTGATGTTATTTGTTATTCATCTGGATGAGCTGAATCTAGAAAATATCCCTTCAAGTCAGATGGAGAATTCCCCCTCCTGTACTCTAATCGCTTTGATTTCAGAGAATGGACTACTGAATAGAAGGTACTTGAGAACAAAATTGAACAATGAGATAAGAAAGCTTTCTGAGGGCTGAGACACAGAGTGAAAAATTGCCTTTACTATTTTCAGTTATAACAGGCACCATGGCCAGGATTGTACTCACAACTTCCATAACTCTGCATGGAAAATAGATACCAGATATACCAATCTTCTTACTCTGGTCATCTCAGTCTCAGACTCCAGAGATAGCAGCAGACTAGCTCTGTCTGAATTGCCTTAGCTGAATTTAACCTTCTAAAATATCTGCTTATGAAATAAACGCAAAGAAAATAATGTTCCACTACATGTGCAAAATATTTGGAATATTTTTATCATGATTATTATTATTATATTTATTATATATATCATATTGTTATATATTATATATTATATTATATTTAATAATAATAATAATAGAATTGTTAAAGTAATTGCATCTGCTACAAATGCTCTGTGCATTGACGATGCTTAATTCAAAGGATAAAACTGATCATATTCCCTATCTCTCTCTGGCCTCTGTAAGGCAAATCCCTCCTGCATGTTTCTAGCCTTCTGAGCAATTCAAGGAGAGAGTGGCTGAAATATGAGACTGCCCTTACCTCTGGAAAATTGGCACTGGCCACACTGCAATTCCAGTTCTATTGTTTGAATTGTTTCTTAAGTGGAGTTACATCATTAGAAATAAGCTCTTCCCCAGGGCACAGCAAAAGTGCTGTCATTTAAGCAATGCATCAGAAAATTAGCCTGTGGCTACTCAGTGAAATCAAACTGCTGATGGCAAACCAGGGCCTGGTTATCCTTTTTGACATTTCCTATGGCTGCTTAGTGGCTTGTCATTGTGGAACAGTATCTGCTCACCTTGTTCCTGGGAGCAGTCACAGCCCTCTGTGATTCAATTACTGTGCTTTAGTGAAGAATGCAGAGCCTGAAAATTAAGCCTGGCTGTGCATGAACCTTAATAAGCCACCATGCTGAGACTTAGATGTGGTAACAGTGTTGTGTCATTAGATGCAGTGGTCTGGAGAGCCCCTGAAAGCCACAGCAGGACAGGTGGTTCTGCTCGGCTTAACTAATCATGGCACCACCCTGGCTAGTTAAAGTGCTGCACCCCTTTGCCTTCTAAGGAGAAGGAGAGGTATAATTTAAAGGTGGTAAGAACAGCAAAAGAAACCCCCAACCATAACAAATTGCTTTCTTTGTCCGGAAGAGATAGATGCCTTTAGGTTTTAGTTCTAGAGAGCTAAAAATTCAGCTGACTTTGCCATAAAGAAATCTCCACGTACCTGATAAAATCTTCCTGTCATCAGCTGATTTGGAAGTGTGAAAGTGCACATGGAAGCTTATATTTATTTATGAAGAAATATGCATGTGATTAGAGAGAAATCAAGTTGTCATTGGCAAGTTACTGTTCAGGGAGTTCAGAAAAGGCAATTGCCCTGTGTTCAGCTGCCATTCCTCCCTGAAGAGGCTGCCCTTGCCTGGAGCTGCTGCCAGATCTGCCACATCTTCCCTATGAGAATACAGAAGTGCCATTTACCTGCTTTGATTTTTCTGTGCTATAGCCTTGCGGGGCAAATAGAAAAAGCAGGATTAATATTTATTCAGCTGGAATCTGCATCACATGTGCTGTTTGAGAGACTTAAGATTAACATAGTCTTGACTATAATTACAGTAAATGAATGTTATTCATTTCTTGCTGCCTGTTTATTTGCAGAAGAATGTACATTAGCATGGGGCCCGAGTAACCTGTAGTAACAAAAAAGGCAGAAGCAATTTAAGAATTGAACTACACTGTTGACAGTGTGACATCTTGATTGTGAGAGAGGCCTTGTTTTCTTTGATCACCTTAGGAGACAACATCTGGAAATTATAGGAGGTAGCTTAGGTCAAAATGCCACATGTTTCTTTAATTACCTGAAAATGTGACCCAATGCTAATGAAGGCAGAGAGCTCCCCTTTAAAAGTGAGAGGTTTTGCTAGAAAATCCATCCTAACAAACATTGGCATTTAATTTATGAGTGATTTTTAGACAGTAGAACAGATTCTGATGAGTGATTCTGATTTACACTAGAGTAACTCCATGGAAATCAATGGAGAGGCTCTAAATTTATGGGGTGCAAGTGAGATCAGATGCTTACTGTTCATGTCTAAACTTCAAAGGATGCTCTTTGGGATGCTGTGCATGAGGGGGATCTTTGCCACTGGAAGAACATCATCTTCCTGTGCGGAATATCTTTATAAAGCACTGATCCAGAGGTCTGATTTTCTTACTGTCTGGTATTGCCAATGTGCTGTCTTGAGGTGTGCTCATACTGTGATCCCAATTACATTGCAATGGCATCACTAAAGTCCATAGGTGTGACCTAGCTTGGTGTTTTGACAGTAAAGAATAGTGCTAATTTGGTCTCTCTACACAGGAGCAGCAGAATATGGTGAGGTATCTGGTCCTGATCTTGATATATTTGTAATATTCTCATACAGTCTGGTCCCCTCTTTTGGAGAAGACAGTAACAACACGAGTGATGCAAAAAGTAGAATTTGCAAGGAATGCAGATGTTTGGATGTTTGCTTTGATCCCCAAGTAAGATGAAGAGCAGGACTAGTGAAAGATTTCACATAGTAAAAAGATCCTGGGAGTTAAATTCCAGGCTGAAAAGTGTTGACAGTGTCAATCAAAAAAACATTTTATTTTGAAGAGCCAAGGCTCACGATATTCAAACATCTCAATTGAAGACATGACTGCTTCAAATTTTCTGGCTGAAGATAAGAAACTGATTCATTCACTGATGTTCTGCTGTGAGAACTGTCAGTTTCAAGAAAACTGCCTTTTGTCAGAAAATGTGTTTGTCATAATGATATATCTCATAATGGTAAAGTGGAGGGAATTCACAGAATGGTACTGTGATGGTGAGATCTGGAGCTCCAAGTTCCTTGCTCAGCTATGTGATAGGGTCCTACTCAGCACACAGATAGTGTATCTAACTAGTGAAAAGGGAATTAGCATCATATAAGTAACAACATTACATTAAAAATGAGAAAATGTGAGTTCTAGCTTCAGGAAGTAGATCTCAGGTCTGTAAGGCTCCAATGTCATCTCGTGTCCCCATTTCCTGAGAAGCTCAAGTCACTGCTGGAAAACACACAGTAAGAAACAATTCCTTCCTGGACTGGAGGACACCTAACTCTTATCTGATTCATGGATATCTCTGATGTTTTTCTATGTAAATTTTGTAAAGTTATTCATTATCTTTAAAACACAGAGGACAAAATCCTGCCTCTGAGGTTCTCTGTTAGGAGTCTTTAACACCCTCTGTTGTATGATGTGCCCCCTCCCTTGGGTACTGCTGAAGCTGAGTTTTAAACTCTCCTAGATCTACAGCAACAGATAATTATCCAACTGCATTCACCACTATTCACCATATGCAATGAAACAAACTTGAGCAGGTCAGACTCAGCAAGTCAGACAAGATACCTTCTCTGTGTGTTTTCCCTGTTCTTTTAAAACCAGACTGGTATTTCCTAAGTATAATCTGTTAGTTTTAACATATTTCTGTTCTTCTTCTGCCAATAAATCTGCTTCCTGAAAAGTTGGCACTGATATCTTTAAACATCAATGTATCTCATACAAAATGAATGACTGTTTTTGAAATGATTGAGGCAGATGTGCATTAAGTGGTGGTTAACGCTTTTTTAATAAAATACTTATGCTCTCTCATTTGTCCTCAGAGAATATAAACAGATCCATCTGTCTGCTTCAATAAGTACACAGTCCTCCTCACGATCCTATCTATACAGCAGGCTCTAGTGTAGCAAACATGAATAGCCTAACCTCTAAAAATACCCTGAGACAGGTAACTCTCCAGTCCATCAGAAGTGCTAACCTTTCTTGCTTCTGGAGCCAGTATAGTGTGCAAACCTCGGGAGATGCAGCTCAAGCCGAATTTTTGGCACTCCTGATTGGAGCAGATACTGACTGTTAACCAGGTGTTACAAGAAAGGTGGAATAGATTTGCTGCAGGTCAGGAAATGAGAATTTTGCCCTGCTAAATTCTTTTTTTTTTCTTTTGGTAAGTATAAAAAGTCACTGATAGTATCTCTTATTCAGTACCATTTCTATGTTCTCATCCTTTTTCTAGTGCAACTGAACAACTTAATTCCTGTGAATTTTGTGAGATTGGTTTGAATTATTTTAATTCTCTTAGATGTATGGGTTTTTTTAGGGGTGAAGTGATCAATGGGGGATTTGGCCTTGTTTTGGATGGGTCTACAGAGGCTGAAGAACGGGCTAAGATGACGCTCAGCTGGGATGTTTCCAATGGAGTAAGCAAAACTCATTATATATGTACACTTTCATATCTTCCTTCCTCTGGGATTATGTTTGTTTAGGTACTCAGATTCCAGTGCTCCTTTTCTTTCTAACTGAGTATGAGCACTCAGGAATTTTTGGGATATGGCTTTTTGTATCCCAGGAAAATGCACTGAGTGACATTTTCCTTTTAAAATATTTATCCCACTACAAAAACATCAGTTGGTTAAATCATACTGTTATCTAAAGCAAGTGCTAGTTTTACAGAGTGCACAATTATTTTTAGTGTGGGAATTTTGTAAAGTTTATAAAGTTCCTGGCTCTACCAGTGTTACCTGCACAATAATGTTTCTGCATGGAAAGTCCATCTAAATGCTACTCATAAAAATAAAGCAGGTATTACAAAAATTACTTTGAAAATCCATAAGGCGACTAGAAACTAGCAGAGGGTTGGAGACTTATTGTAATGAAATTGGGTGTCAGTGTTTGTGCACATGATGTGTAAGATGGATGTGGCAAGAGAAATGTACAGTTTTTACACCATTGGATTTTCTGGTCTGACAGGTTGCCAGACGCTGCTGGTCGGGTAATGACTATGCTTATGAAACAATCTGCCAAGCAATGAAAGAGAATGCCACACTGAAGGTGACTCTCCCTCACAAGGTGGTGGATGAGAACATCTTGGAGCAAGCCCTGAAACGTTAATGGTATTAAAATGTGCCTTGTTGTCCTTGCAGATACATTTGAAGTTGCTTCTTGATACCTTATTTTGCTCTATGGCCAAATGATAAAAGCCTTGCAAATGTCTCTTCCATGTGAGTCCTTTTTTTGCCTTTAACTTGTTAAAGGGGCAAACCTGTATCTGTCTGTGATCGGTCTGCTGATGTCAGAAACAGTAGAATATTTGGAACAATGTTTGTTATAAGAAACTATTCATTGTAAGAAAAGGAACTGGAATTTTGTCCCTGAAAATTCAATTTTAAAAAAATAAACCCACTTATTCCTGATAATTCGTAAATTTAAGGAGAGTCTTAGGTCCAGCAGATCAAATATGGAATGGGAATTGGAACTTTTCATTCTAATTCAGAGCCTGCTGCTATCAGCAGAGAGCTATGAAATCCAGCAGCCAAACATTTGACTGTGTAAACAAACTTACTCTTCAGCTAGTGGAAGATATACTGAAGCTATACTCTAGCTTTTCTATATTGCCATAAAAGAGTTTGGTGATCACAATAGAAAGCAAGAGACAAACTGTAACTGGTTAGAAGCAGATAGCCTATGTGTGTTTTTCCCTGAAATTGTCACCCAAGATTTTCACCACAAGCAGGAACAGAACGCAGTGCTGGGAAGTGGGTGGAAAAGCTTGAGAGCAGTGAGTACTAGATCATTTCCAAACATCTTACAGCAAGGCCAGGAAAATATGGAACAACTCATCATAAATTAGCGTGAGGCAGATTCTGCATCACCATGAGATGGTGTCATTCTACTGAATCAGGTGTGTGCTTTCCTGCTTGACAACAGTGAGTTTGTTCTTTTGTAGAAGCCCATTGCACTTGAGCAGCTTCTAAATGAATGGAAACTTCCAGAAAACCTGGATCCTTACTGCTGGCTGCTGCTTTTTAATGAAAAAGCGTGGGCTATTCACCTCATTTGGATGTGAGTGGTGCAATTAGTAAAGCACTATAACAAAATGATCATGTAGACTTTCCTTCTGAAATAAAATGCAACTGATGTGAACCAAGCTAAAGCACCAAAGACAAGACAGTGTGGGCTTCCTTCCTACAGAAGTAGAGTATAAA
The DNA here is from genome assembly GCA_013398125.1 of Aegotheles bennettii. NCBI lineage: Eukaryota > Metazoa > Chordata > Aves > Caprimulgiformes > Aegothelidae > Aegotheles > Aegotheles bennettii. The sequence goes on along the minus strand of VZRW01012488.1, from coordinate 2,435 downwards.
GTAAAATAGAGATAGAAAGCCCTTTCTAGTCTCCCTTCCTCTTCCTGGGAAGAGTTAAGAAGGCACAGAAGCCAGTGTGCCTGGATGCAACTGAAAGAATGCATATTTTGCACCTGAATGTAACTGTGCTAACAGTAACTCACTGAAGTATTTTGTTCTAATTAGCTGATTGATTGTTCTAACAAGCTGAGCTCGGTGACGCTGGCCCAAACATGGAGGCTTACTTTGAAGCCCCTACACACATTCATATTGACAGATACATACGTATATGTATTGACAGAAACATGTTTTACATACACATTTATATATGTGCATGTGTACAAAAATAATTCTTAGCTATCATGTCTCATGCTAAGCACAGCCCTTGCATATGGGCTTCGTTCAGGCACAAACACAGCATCAGCAACCCCCACTCTGGTGTGTGAGGGATATTGGGCTTGATCTCACCTATCATTCAGTCTCCTTGGCACTGTATCTGTTACCCCTTGGAAGGGAAGGGGGTTACACAGGTAAACCTGTGTTGGCTGCTGCAGATGAGGTGTGGTGAGCTGCAGTCCTCAGGACTGGGGACTCAAGAAACTATACAAGTGTTAGACCCTGCGGTCCTTGCCTGGTAAGCACACTCTGTACTGCCTCTGGTGCCATTTATTTTGAAGCACAAATCAGTTCTTTACTCTGTTCACATACTGTATGTGTCTCCAGATGAACAGTGAGAGTCTGGCATCTGCTTGTAACTGAACCTTCTGTGAAGTGCAATCTGCAGTTGATCGGAATTGCTTTATATTATGGGAAAAACTGCCAACATTGCCAAGTTACACGATTGAGATGTGAGTAGTTGTCAGCCAGATTTGACAGCCTTTGATTTGACATATGTTATGCATTACTTATTATTAATAACTGCACTGGACTGGGTCCAAAGTTAGTATCTTGGTATTGTATAAAACCACTCTAGTTTTCACAGCCCAACAGCACTAGGATACTGTTTTGTCAAGAGGAATAACCAGAAAATACACTGGCTTTTCTTTACTAAGGAAAGTAGAGCTGCTCCATAGATTCATCTTAATTCTGAGTTGAAAATCCACCATAGACTAAATGTTGAAGAAATACTTATTATGAATTCTTTACCACTGTATTGTTTAATACTGGGGTACCTGCCAGCATGTTCAACTTGACATCCCAGACAAAAAAGGAACCTTGTTTTCATCCTTGCAGCTTTATTAACCAGAAGACATAATTGTGCAAGTATACCTGTGTTTAATGCCACTCAGGTCCCTGGGAGTTTATACCTCTGGACTGTAGGGAGACATAGAACCTGAACGTATGAGAGCTACTAGCTGAAGTTCAGATTATGAAGTCTTTATTGTAGCACGGGTAAGGTAAAATGGATTACAGAGAGGCAGTGAACTGAGGGGCAGTTGTTAATATTTATGACTAATCACTGTTGTTTATTCTAATTATGCAGTATGACAGGACTTGGTAACAGCAGGGAACTGAATCAGGGGAGGTTTAGGTTGGATATCAGGAAAAGGTTTTAACCCAGAGGGTGATTGAGCTCCCAGGGACTTCAGGCTCAGCACAAATGGCTGTGGAGGTGCACAGTGGAGCTCTGGGTGTACCTACAGCTCTATGGCAAGAAGTGCCAGGTCCCCTGGAGCCGAGTGTGCCTGGCCAGCAGTTTCCCATCCTTGCTGTTGGAGATGCAAAATTGTTCAGCAGAAAGGAGAAATGATTTACCGAATGGAAGGATCACAGCACCGACTACTGGTCGGTCCGACAGCAGGAAGGGGGCTCGTGTCATTTCCAAGGCAAATACAGAGTAATTTTCCCTTAAGTATTGGAGCTCCAGAAGGCAGCTGAGCATTCTCCCAAAGAAATCTTTGATTTCGCTTGGGTTCAACTGACTTCAGCGTGACATCAGCGAGTCGTTTGGGAGTCTCTTTACTACACTCGATCTTTCTTGGCAGGGTTTGTCCTCCCCTCTCC
>VZRW01012487.1:32910-57452 GCA_013398125.1 Aegotheles bennettii | reverse complement strand
TTCTGTGATTCTGTGACATAGCCAATAGAGTACAGATTTGACTTGAGAGTTGCAAAGACATGAAGCATTCTCACTGACTCGAAGATAAATACAAGACAGAAATAACTCTCAAATAGACATGTGACTTATTTTCTCCATCACTGATAATTGTAAACGAATATAAACATTTGCAGGGTCAACACTGAAGAAGGAAGTTGTGGAGGAAGCAGGGGGCTAACAACGCCAACAGAAAAGCAAATTTATTTCCATTTTAATTCAGAACAAAAAATGTGAATTCTCAAAATTTCAAATAAACTTGTCTGTAGAGGAAAGCAGTTGTATTTGGGTAGAAAAAATATCTAAAATAAATACTTCATCTGTGCTAGTTCAATATTACAATTTTTCCTTACTCATCTATCTTGTATTGTAAATTTATGTTTTAAAATAAAGGAAAAATACTTTAAAAATACAGTTGTGAAAACTGAGAATTCATAGGTATTTTTTTTGCCTTACAGAAGAAATCTAGACTTGCTAGTAATTTGTTTTAGAAATGGTCCTATTCATTTGTTTTAAAATTTTTGGCATCTAAGCCAAGTCACACTTTTCCTTGAATTTCATCTTAAAAGGCATCAAGACACCCAGAGTTTGTAAAAAAAAAGTTGCTTTGATTAGATGATTAACACAGTGAGATTATCTTAAAAAGTGAAATATCTGGGATTAGTTTTGTGTTAAGGACTACTTAGATCAATCAGATGTTTTCAGATTGGTTGAACCTCAACAAATTTGTACTATGTTCATAAGAAAAGGCACAAAGCTCAAGCAAAGAATCCCAACTAAAGCTGTACTTGCTCCACACAAGGTAGTTCTCACTGCAGCACAGTCTAGGAGCTGCGCATCGGTGACATCAACTCTTTCTAGCTAAGGTGAGCATCTTTGTATTGCTTCTTCAGCTAGCAGCAGAGCCTCTGCAAGTGGTGCCAAAGAGATTGCAACTGCTTTGTGGCAGCTGGTAACGATGGAAGAGGAAAGACAAAAAGAGGGATGCAAGAAGACAGTGGCAGAAGTCTGAGGAAGAACAACTGGAAAGGAACTGCACCTAATGGGACATGGAGCACAGAGCAGAGGGTTAGGAGACCCCACTGTAACGGGCTTGGAAAACTGTTGCTAGCTGTTGAAAGTTCAAGATAAGATTTCAAAAGACTGAAAAAGCTAAAATACTATCAATATTCAAAAAGACAAAAGAAAATAAAAACAAATTGTAACAATAGTAAATTAGTAGTAGAAATTATCAAAATACTTGTAAACATTAGGAAGATGCTGAATAACTGCTCAGATTTATTACAAATCATTACATGTCTGCTTTTATAACAGTTTCAAATGTCTAAAGACCTTTGAAAATTGCTCAGCTTTTTAAACCAAGTGCCTTTAAGATGAACAATGTTAATTTCTACTGAATATAAAATCACTTTTGTACCAGTACTCCAGAAGTATGGGATGTCATGCTTTCAATGGGATGTCTGGGAAAGCGTTATCAAAATGTTTCTTCTTTCGAACTTGTACAAATAATTTTTTCAACTGGTAAACTCAAAGGAGCAGTTTAACAAAACCAAACTTAGAATAATGCAGTGAAATCAAGACAACAATGCCTAACGAGCTGGGAATTCATTTTTACTTGAGTAAGGGTTCTGTCAATAATACACACAGATTTAAGCTGAAATTGCATGCACAGAAAATATCCAGACCGTTTGGGCACTCTTATCAAGCTTTCAAGACCACACTTCAATTTGCAAGAAGACTGTACAGTATAAAAAAAAGTTCAAAGTTTCACCCTTTCAAATCCTATTTTTTCTCTTAATTCCTTATAATTTAATCTCTGAATTATAGTTTTCTACTACCTTGGTGGACTTAGAGATGACCTGATAAGGACTTTTCAAACTGAAGATCAAACAAAGCTTTACTACAGTTAGTAAAAAATAAAACAGACATTTGACTTATTCAAAATGCAATTATCTTTTAGACTGCTGTGAGTATGGACTCATAGCTGGTATCCTTTAAAAGCTTGGGTTAAGAAGCCCATATTTATTGGTGTCATTGAGATAATTGCATTTGATTTTCTTTGCTGGCTGTTAAGAACTTCCACTAGCAATTTTATTATCTGACCTAAATGTATAAATGATTAGCAAAACGTGACTTGGCAAGTGGTAGTTTAAACACTGCCTGCAGCCCATCATGCCTGAAAAGACATAATACATTTTTTTTAAAATAAAATGCTAGAGATTAAATGCTGGCCTCCTTCCTGCAGGGAAGAACTCCAGCATGAAGTAGTCAAGATTTTGTCAGGAAAAAGCCAAAACAAGAAGACACTGAACATGAAGGGTCTTATGCCAAACAGGAACAGGCACCCAGCTAGCAAATACAACCATCACTAAAGAATAATGCAGCTCCAACCTACATTAGTTTAACATGAAACTATTTTTCAAGCTTCTGTGCTAGGTTAACATTTAGCCTTGCTAAAGCTGGAGACAGAGTTACCAGTGTCAAATGAATAGAATTAAACAACACAATGATCTAATTGCAAGCAAAAAATTATATGCTGGAAGAGAGCAGAGAGCCCACAGAGGAGGCATCCACAATGTGGAGTCAGCAAACTGGATTGCTTCTCACTTCTGCAGCATCATTCATTATGTGAGCAGGAACACCAGCCACAGTCACTCAGTGTCATGGTTCCTGATAAGACTTACACCATTTTCTCTCTGCATCCATCCACATGTATTAGTATGAGAGTCTTAAACAACACATGTTAAAGGCAGTAATGCTTTATTTGGCCTGTAGACTTGCAGGAGTAGTTTTATTCATCCCACATGTAATAAACACCCTCTTTACAGTTCACACTCTTGGAGCAGAGCAGAGAGCAGAGCTCTCTTGGAATTTAATCCCCAAGATGTCAAACCCAGAACAGTGTTAAAATTTTTGTCCTTTAATTTTCCTCCCTTCCCTTTCCTGTTGCTCACCGAGTTCCAAACTCAGCTGCCCAACTCTTCCTCATGCTTTTATTTACCATTCACTGTGAAAGAGAGAAAAAAGAAACAGGTTGACAGTACCTCAGTGACAGAATATTACTAGGGAGCATTCCATTTTGATCTGCCTATTCCTTGAGCAAGTGCATTTCCTGTAAATCTTTTTATCTTCCTATTATTCCAAAGGGCTATTCTTCATTCCATGAAAACATCAATTCTTCAAAACTAGCACTCTGGTACCCACAAAAACTCCTCAATCATTGTAACATTGTAGCTTTGCTCCCAGGTGAAAAGAAAACAGCATACCCTAAACAATTCATGGTAACCAGACAGCCTCTAGCTGATAAAAACAGTCATGAAAACTTCTTTTACTTAAACAAGAAGGAAGTGATTTGCAGGTTACATTTCAAGGAAGGACCACATAAACTACATTAAAAAAATGGTGACACTACTGACAAAACCAAAGAAAATTAGAAGAAATTGTAATACAGGAGATGAAGTGCTACCAAGCTCCAAACGAGAGCTGAATCCACACTACTGGACTGAAACAGACCAGTACTTTAAAAAAAAAAAAATCCAGAAAACAACTCACAGCAAAAGGAGAAAATAAAAAAACAACTCTAAAGGAAGTTCAATGTTTACTGTGGAAGTAGCATTTATCTATTAGACAAAGCTGTGTTATGAATAACTCACAAAGAGCAGGCTGTGTCAAATTAAGTGCCCATTGACTCCTCCTGTTCTATTTGCTATACTCACCTTCCTAACTCCATTTACCACACAGAGATCATAAACAAGGAAAGAGAGTCTACTCACTTTGCATGTGTTCTCCCTATGTAATATATTCACATTTGGAAATCATGTAAGGGTAGCACTGAATTCAAGATTAAGGCACTTAAGACTCAAACATTGCGTCCAATACCATTTAACATCCTCAGTGAATGAGGGGACAGAGCACCTTCAGCAAGTCTGCAAACGGTACACAAGTGGGAGGAGTGACTGATACACCAGAGGGCTGTGCTGTCATTTAAGAGGGACCTCAACAACCTGAGAAATGCATCAACATGAACCTCACAGTTCAAAGGGAAATACCAAGTCCCACACCTGGAATGAGCCCATGCACCAGTACAAGCTGGAGGCCAACCAGATGGAAAGCAGCTTTGCAAAACAAGACCTACTAGTTCCAGCAGACACCAGGTTGACTATGAACCAGGAACGTGCCCTTGCTGAGAAGGCCAACAGCCTCCTGCCAGGGCTGCATTAGGAGGAACATTGCCACCAGGACAAGGGAGGTGACACTTTCCTTCTACTCAGCACCAGTGGGGCCACATCTGGAGTGCCATGTCCTGTTCTGGGCTTCCCAGTACAAGAGACACATGGACATATTAAAGAATCCAACAAAGGGCCACAAGAATAATTAAGGGACTGGAGGACCTCACATACGAGGAAAGGCTGAGAGCACTGGGAATTCTTTAGCCTGGAGAAGACAAGGCTCAGGGGGGATCTCACCAATGTCTATAAATAGCTGAAGGGAGAGGGTTAAGAATATGGACCCAGACTCTTCTCAGTGGTATCCAGTGACAGACAGGACAAGAGACAGTAGGCATTGTTTTTTTCTACCTGAGCCATTAAGCTTTTTTGCCTTTTATTCTTTTGAATCAGGTGGTCTTCCCATGGAGTTCTGCGCTTTATATACATTTCACCATTCTTCACAAGTCTGTTACATGATAGAAGAGGACACTAAAGATGATGACTTTTCTTTCCTCCTCATGACCTTCAGACTTTGTAAAGACCACTTGAAACCAACCAGTTCTGCAGAGTTAACTCCATTTGCCTTAACAGTACCATTTTATCATCACCATTATCACGACTCTACTATAGTACAAAGAACCGTATTCCTTAGCGATGGAGTTTGGTTTGTAGAAGTACTTGCCTTTGCATCCTGTATTATATGACTTAAGACTTCTCCCTATTTCACATTTTGTACAGATCTAGAAGAAAAGCAAGGTCAAAGGCAACAGAAAGTGAGGATCCCAAGAGTGAAAGACATGCCCCTGGCATTAATATATACTCAGCTTCCATTCTTCTGTGCATGCTCTGCACCAGATGTTTAAAGGTAGACTACCATTGCCATGATTGCGCTCCTAGTTTGAGCATAAACAGGAAATTTTCTAATAAAACAAAGCTAAACTCTTAGAGAAGACCATGTTTTCAGACTTTGGGGATAAAAAAACCCCACACACACCATTATCTAACATCAAAGCAAAAATTCCACAGAAGCCACGTCTTTCTTCAAAGGGAGCTGTGTAGCAGTCACATCATGTCAATGACAGAGAAACGCACATGGCAGCCTGGTGCTGAAAGATTCCCAGCTGGGTCCTCAATAAATCTTCCCTGAATTGCCCTTTCCCACTGAAAGAGCAAGTAGCAGCAGCAAGATAAGAGTACCAGGAATAGGTGTTATGAAACAAGCACCTGACAAATCGTAGTTAATAAAAAAAATCTTCTATTATGGAGAAAGCTGGAATATGTATGATTAACAGCCATTAAGGTAACACATAACAATGTAACACCATCTCTAGCTAAATCATTTAACTTAACATTGGAGAGGATTTAATGGCAGCAGAGTAACATTTCTCAAGGAAAGTATAGTTCTGGCTTTTGTCAAACAGTGAACAGTCATGCCAGGTGTGCATTTGCGTGGCATGCCCCTGCATACCAATGTTAGCATTTCCTCAGCACGATACAATGCATTGTCAGAACTCCTCCTGCTTTTGATGCAAGTAATTTTTCCCTTGCAGCTTTCATCACACCACCAAAACACACATGTAAGAACTTTCTTGTTTCTGTGACCTTACTGAAACACTGGTTTTGCCCTTAAGACTTTGCTGCTGCTATCTTGTATTTTGTAGTCTTTTTATGACTGCAAACAGCAATATGAGGATAATTCCACCCCTATGTCTCAACTTTCTCACCTATTTTCTTCTCAAGAAATTCATTTCAGCTATATGTTTGGCTTGGTTTTACTTTTTACATGCTTGTACTCTGAAGCTAGGTTCCCCTCCAAATATTTCAAGCTTAATTCTCTAGCTTGTCTCCTATCCCTCTTACGTTAAGTATCCTCTGTTGGGTCTAGGACAACTGTCTGCCACCAACTAGATACTGGACGCTTCTACACCACTAACTCACCACTGGGACAACTGGCCGCTGACCAGGAGGTGGCACTCATTTGGCACCATGAACAGAACCACCTTCAGTGCCGGGAACAGAACCTCAGGGAGCAGGTGGCTTTGCTCACAATGCTCTAATCTTTACAAAGAAACTGTCTATATATAGGAGACTTCAAGCATGGGAGTCACACAATCTGTAACACAAAAAATTAACTATGATAAATGCAACTTAAAGGTGAGAAATGAAAAATTAACAACAAGATAAAGGTAACTCAATCAAACTTACTCCAAACAGCTCATTTCAGTTCACAGTCTTGAACATCACTTTTGAAAACTGTTTTATGGTTTTCTTAATTGCATTTGTGTAACATTTTTAGAAAATACCTCACATTTGATTGAGTTGCCTTTACTTCACAGAAAGACTTCATTAGAAAGATGGCACCCAAAAAAGATGGTTAGTGGACATGGATTATTCAACCATTTCAAATGAAGCAATATCAACAATCAAAAATTAAATATTTCAGCCTCTGAAGCATACTTCTTTTGTTCACTAATAGTTATTACTTTCCTCAAACATGCCGTCCCAGATTTTCTCAAGGAGGTATGTGCTGCATCATCTCTCAGTCTGATGAACATGCAATTTACTTACAGCATAAGGTTAATTCTGTATTTCCACAGGGCTAGAAATAATAGACTTGAACACGAGTTGGGACTCCTGTTCAGGCACAAAAGAAAAATCTTTAAATTAGCTTTAAACTCTGAAGTGGTGAATCATCAGTACCCACATTTTCTAACTGCTGGTTTGTTTGTAAAGTTGTACGAAACAGCTGAAAGATACCCCTTTAGGAATGAACCCAAATGGACAGAGACTTTATTTTTTCCCACCTGCAGTTGTCAGTTTTTTCTTATAAATATTATATTTTTATGATAGGTTTATCTTTGGATTTCTGCCTGCTTAAATATTAAGACACACTCTCATCCTACAAGACTCCTAATCCTAGGCATCTAAGCTTATTTAACAGAGATTATCTAGCACCTGAAAGTTATTTTTAAAGGTCTTCAGTAAATTGTTACTGTAAAAGGGTACTGTTTTTCCTTTCAGAATAACTCTTACTCAGGGTAAGATGATTATCTTGGCAGTCCTGTGATATGCCTCCAGACCAAACATCCTTTCCCAGTCCATGGACCTCAGGCTATAAACATTCAAGTCATGAGAGATGGGGAAGTTTTAGAATTCAGAGGTCATGAGCTCGTAATGGCACTTACACTAAATGGAATTCAAACGAGGGACTAAATTTCAGAGGGCCTTTTGACAGCCAGATCAAAAAGTACCTTATGGAATACCATAAGAAACAGATGTCTCGCAGGTTATGAGACAGTTTTACCTGCATTCACTCACTTTTCCCATAGAAAGAAATGGATAGTGAGCTGCTATCTGAAATAAAAGCTTCTAGGACAAACATGATAACACCAATATTTTTAATGTTTGAAATTATATCCCCAAATAATGAATTAATAAACAAAACTGGTGTTGAAAAAAGTGTTCAAAACTTCAAGTCTTGGCAAGTGATGAGCTCAAAAACACTTAATTGTTACAAAAACTAAAATCACTTTGTTATCAATGGCAGCATGCTGCACAAACTATAGCTCAGGGAAGGCAGAAGCAATATAATGCAGATATTCTCAGCAGTTTCAGAGTTAAGAAAACTGTCTCTTACTGAACAGTATTATAAAATTTTGTTACAATATAAAATCCACACAAATGATAAACTATAATAATTATTTAATTTTTCAACTTAGAGACAGGATATAATACTATTTTTGTTAACCTTTGGGAAGGGCATTGTTGTTACATTAAAAAATAAAAGAGCAAGTTAAAATGTTTGTCCTCTGTCTCTACCTCTTGGCAGTGACCCCAGAAGCGGCCTGTGCAATAGAATCAGGAGTCAAGAATGTATTTTTGGAGACCACTGAAGAAACCACATCATTTTCAATTGAGTGGCAAATAGAAAACACATGACCAGAATACCCTATTTCTCATTCACACACTATTTCTACACAAATTCCACTACTCAATGGAGTGTTCTTTGATGGCTAGCTCTTTGAAGCAGCTATCGTGATGCAGTTTAAAACAAACAATAAAATAAAGCACTTAACACTGAACAATAAGGACCAAACAAATGCTGCAAGGTTAAATTGAATGTGGCGCATCTGTACTGCAATCCACAATTCAGATGACTGCATATTGCACAGTGCAGTCACCTTATGATCAGATTCTGAATCCACAACAGCATTGTTAGATTTAGAATAGACTAATTTAGAAAAGCCTTACTCTTTCTAATATCAAAGTTAAATTACTAACTATGTATAGAATTAAAAAAGCTACATCCTATGAGTTACACTTGATCATTCTCCCATTCTTTTCTCCTGATGTCTAGTACTACTTGTTAGAAGGAGACTCCTTATTATTCCTTAAAAATCAGTTAAAACAATACAGAAATTCATTGAAGTAACAATCACAAAGAAAGAAGTCATTATAATAGATGAGAAAGAAATGCTTTCATTGTAGTTCTGAACCTTAGAAGGAATTTCTGCCCATATATTCACAGCTACAGGAGGCTGAAGCCTTGAAGTAATGTATGTGATAAAAAGCAAGGCACCTGCTCTGCAACTGAGTAGAAACATTACAGTATTAAAGGTTTGCTCAAAAGCAATGGGGTAACAGGCAAATTTTATCTTGTGTGAAAAGGAGGGCTCATCCTGAAGAAAAGGAATTAGACTAGGACTCAGGAGATCTATGAACAGTTCCCAGCCTGACCACAGATTTCCTCTATGATCTTGCACAAGTAATTTAAACTCTCAGTGCCTCAACTCTGCATCTCTAAAATTTCAATTCCATTTTCTGTTTAATTTGCAAAGTAACATGCATGACAAATACCCATACTGATACAGAGATAAGCACAGTGGTATGCCTGTATTTAAGACCTACAGCTGTACAAAACCAGAACTGTATTAATATATACACTGGCCATAAAACAACCCCAGGGCCCAAGAGTGTGGGTGTTGTTCCACCTTTGTTCCTTTCATCATATATAATTTTTAGCCAAACTGAGGACTAGTCTACAGTTCATGAAAGCAAGACTAGTATATAGTCTCTGCAAACTTGCAATGACCTAAAAAAACCCTTTTAGCAGCATTTAGCTGCAATAATACATTTTGTATTTGGATGTGCAAACATTTTTCCTCTGTTTTGCTGTTGTACAAATGGGCCCAAAACAAATGGTATCAATAAACATAGAATGTTTTGGGTTGGAAAGGACCTCAAAGATCATGTAGTTCCAACCCCCCTGCCATGGGCAGGGACACCTCCCACTAGACCAGGCTGCTCAAAGCCCCATCCAACCCGGCCTTGAACATTTCCAAGGAGGGGGCAGCCACAACCTCCCTGGGAACCTGTGCCAGTGTCTCACCACCCTCACAGGAAAGAATTTCCTCCTAATATCCAATCTAAATCTACCCTCTTTTAGTTTGAACGCATTTCCCCTCTTCCTATCACACTGTGCCCTTGTAAAAAGTCCCTCTCCAGCTTTCCTGTAGCCCCTTCAGGTACTGGAAGGATGCTCTAAGGTCTCCCCCAGAGCCTTCTCTTCTCCAGGCTGAACAACCCCAACTCTCTCAGTCTGTCTTCATAGAAGAGGTACTCCAGCCCCCTGATCACTTTCATGGCCCTCCTCTGGAATCACTCCAACAGCTCCATGCCCTTCCTATGTTTGGGACTCCAGAACAGGACACAGTGCTCCAGGTGGGGTATCACAAAAGCAGAGTAGAGGGAGAGAATCACCTCCCTCAACCTGCTGGTCACACCTCTTTTCATGCAGCCCACAACAGGGTTGGCTTTCTCGGCTATGAGCACACATTGCCAGCTCACATCCAACTTTTCATCCACCAGTATCCCAAAGTCCTTCTCTTCAGGATTGCTCTCAACCCATGCATCCCATTTAACCCTGAGTTCTGATTCAGTTTTCAGGACAGTCCTTCATGCACAGACCTACATATGCTGCTAAAACATCCCTTTGTAAGCTTCTTCCTCACTGCACTGAGACACATGGGACCAGTTTGACACAACAAACACTCGATAACCAGCTTCCACTGGCTTTTCTCCTCAGGAATTTTAGTAGCATCTTTTAGAAAAGGTAAAGTTTTTTCCTATTAGTTTCACCAGAGAGTTTCAGGTTTTCTTATCTGTACCTTCTTTTCTGAGCTAAGCAACATCCGAACTCATTATTTTCATTTGATGTTTATTACCTTCTTAAATACTGTCAATACTTCCACCAGTCCTCGACTTCAGTAGAACTCGGTGCTTTCTACAGTAAGAATATCAAACAATTCTGAGGCAAACTTTTTCCCCCCCATGTCACTGAGGTCACAGCCCCCAAAACCCATCTTCAGAAGCTCCTGATGTTTTGAATAGCTTTCATTTAACTCAAGCAAAGGAAAGAAAACATGAAAAACTGCTAGAAATAATGAAAAATACTAAACTCCATTTATATTTTTCTACACTGCTTAAAGGAAGATTGACAACGTAGAACAATGTGAATATTGCCTAAGGATGAAGAACACATATTTTAACAGTAGAGAGACTAACCATTGTAAGGTAGAGAGAAACCAGAATTAAAATCTAGGGAAAGAGGCTCAGATAAGGACTGTTTGAAGGCTCAGTATTAGATTTCAATAAGACAGCTTAAATTTGGCACGTAAGCAGATATATCCACTTCAGATTGTAGCTACAAGAAAGTGCTCTATAGAGAAGCCAAACCCCACAAGGGAGGAGGGCAGAGGTGAAATAAAAAAAATAAATGGTATTTACACGCTGCCACAAAGAGCTAAACGCAAAGTACAATACACTCATTGGTGTCTCCCAGGAAGATCCATTTTATGAGGCAGAAGACAATAAAATCTAAATAAACTACACAAATCCCCAAAGACTTGGAACATCCCTGGAAAGAGTCGAAGAGCAGACTTAAGACTCAAGAAGCAAATGTAGGATGCTCAGGAGAAAAACTAACACATTAAAATTAACATAGAGAACACTGTGAGAGAGACAATAACTAAGCTGTGTGTGCTCCGTAAGACAAGAGGTAAGGCACAAAGGTACCTTGGGATAGTGAACTGTGTAACAAAATTCCATCCAATCCAGCTGTCTGAAGGACCCAATGATGAGCTCTCCTGTCCAAAGTACACCACAAGCAAATCTTACACAGTAATAAGAAAAGCAAGCATATAGTGAAACAATCACAATTTTCTAGGTATTGTGGAATAAGGATGACCAAAATGGACACGTCATCTTGGAGTAACAGCCCTCCTACAACAGTTCTAGGGCCAACAGCTTCTGTATTTTGGGTGTAAAGAAAACCAAGCATTACTTTATTCAAACAGAATTCAATACGAGACATGAGCATCAGATCGTATGTCCTCATGGCAATTTGAGCTAAAAAGTGACCATCAATCAGTCTGGAAAGATCTGGCAGTTGCAGTTCTTCAGAACTTGAGGAAAAACAGTGAAGCAAAATCCACAAATAATGTGGTTTCACATTAAAATGGAGACTCTTACTGCCAGTGTTACTGAAGAGAAGAATGTTTATCAGAAGATGGCTGGCAGAATAAGTTTTCACCTGCTACATTAAGGTAAAGCATTAAAGCCAAGCACTAAGTATCTCAGGTAAAGCCCTTGGTACAAAAGAAAATTTTGGCCCAGGTTTCCAAGATGATGATTTCTCAAAAAACAGTGCTAAAAGGCATACATTAACATCAGCATGATTACAGATTATGAAACACCTACTGAAATTTATCAAACTAATTGAGGAAGCCACTGAGGCTTGCAGCCCATGTGAAAAAGTCAAACAGAAATGAAAAACACTTCTTGTCATATGGGAAGTAATCTCTCTGGAATGCCATGGGCAAACTTTTGATTATGTTGATTGGGGGGACAAGGGGGAGGGAGGGATTGGACAAGGGGAAATCAAAGCATAAAGCTTAAGACTTTTGGAGATTTTTTTCGAGATGATTGTTCTTGCTTTCATGAAGTAACCTAATGAAAAGATGCTGCTACGCATAACATGATCCTGCATCTCAATTCTATTAGTTTACTAATCTGCTGTATCTGACATAAGCTGTTCTGTAGTAAGCCATAGTTCAGTGGTTCTGTTTAATCAAAGTATAGGGCGGTATGGCTTAAGATAGATCTCAAATAACCAATATCTATGACTTCAAAAAGTGAAAAAATAATGTTAAAATAGAAACTTGACTCTTAAAATGGTTCTGGAGTCTGATTCTGATCCATAGCCAATACTGTTAAAAGAATGGTACAAAACACAAGCAAAATGTCAGCAGGTTCAACAAAAATTGTTAGCAGTAAGGCTCACACTGCCAGAAACTAATGCAGAAATCTGTGCCCCAGCATTTTAATTTATGTAAGGAAAGAAAAGTGAATGAACACCACAATCTGACTTGGAATGTTAGATGTGGCAAACATTTAAGTCAAACTGGTTAAATCTGTCTTTTGGAACCTGGGAGTAAGTCCCAGCTCTGGCCTCGATCCAGCTCAATGCTGGGACAAGACTAGAACACACAGCATCACCTCTCTCTATGCCAAATCTTTGCTTCCTTGAGAAACAAAAGCATGTGAAAGGAAAGGGAGTAGCACTTTTCACCAAGAGGTAAACTGACCTACACAACTGGGGGAAATAAGGCTGTAGAGCTTACACTGGAATATACCTGCCTCACAAACAAGATGCAAGCAGCACATATCTACAACATCAATGCTAGAAACAGTAAGACAAATATGTTACTTGATATTTCAGTTAAGTCACTGTTATCATGTCTCTGACATCTAGAGTATAATCTTCTAAGTATAATGGTGGGGGAAAAAATAATCTTATTTTTAAAAAAACTTACTGCATTGTATCTTTTCCTAATTTTCACTCAACTTCTTTGTTTTAAAACAGTAAATGAACCTGAATTACTCTTTACTACTGCAAGTTGTAAAGCTAGCCAGAAAAGCCTTACAGTGAATAAACTGTAACATAGCCTTCCAATGTTTAATGAAATGTGCATATTTATTACATGAGATGAGAAAATTAACCTTCATTAAAATTTAAATGACCAAATTAGTCATTCCAATTGTTTTCTTTTACCATGCAAGTCAGTAAGATGCAAAAACTGATTGTACAGCAAAGCAATCTTACCTCAGAATTGCCAAACCTCTTTCTTAACCCACTGCTTTATACAATCTTTTTAGTATTTGCAGTTTGAAGCTGGTTTTGTGAGCTCAAAATTTTTTCATTTCAGTTTATGGAAAGCACAGAAGTTAGTTTTAAAGACATAGAAGAGTTTGCTGCTTATGAATTGCTGTTCGCATCACTGAAGGCTGATGCTCTCCACTCAGTTGCAGACTCCACAATTGCACACTTTCTCCATATAATCTCAGCATATCTAACCTTCCTTCTGTGAAACTACATAAGGCTGGATAAAGCATTCACCATCATCTCATCCTTGGCATGAGATGTTATTAATTCAAGGCATGGTAGTACTCATGTACTTTGAATATGAACCACATTTCTGAGAGAAGATGAATTACATTTAATTTGGGGATCCAGCAGAATGCTTGGAAATTCCAACACTTAAGTTTATCTCTATGGTTGTAAGACATACAGGAGTCACCATTTCTGGAACAGCCTTGAAGTATGCATCACCATGGTAATACCACCTTTTCAAAGGAGCATTAGCAGTGTTACACTGAACCATCCATGCACTGGGGTATGGACACAGGGTTATGGCCTAGAAACATGAATAATCAAATGATGGAAGTGAGGATTTTTCCTGTTGTATTAAATACATTAATTCTTTTAGGTAGGAAAAAAATACATATACACCCAGTAAACATTTGTCTGCTTGTATGGATGAGTATCACTTAGCTAAGCATTACGCCCTTCAAAGGGGAAGAAAGCATTCAATTTAATTTCCATTCCAACATTTTCCACATGCTCTGCTCTGTCTTTCCAAGTTCCCCCCACCAAGCAATCCTCTTTGCTCCTAAAGATATGCTATCCAGTCACCTGCCTTTTTCCTCACCATAACACCTTCTGCTAAACCTTTCTGACACCCTTCTCCAGTAAAGCTGCCAGCTTTACCCTGAGCTCAAGTCTCCATGGAAAAAATAAAACACCTTTTCACCTTCAGAGAGCTTCTGAGGATAGGAAAAGAGTATCAAACAGAATGTAGGTAGCCCAGGGTGGAAGTTCATTAATTATATTAGCTGTTTAGAGGAAGGCTGGGGGAAGGCGTCAGTTACCAGGGGAAGGCAATGCAAAGGAACAAGCTGGAAGAACAGCACCAAGATAGCAGGATCTGGATAATTCTTCTCATTAGTAGTGAGACAACCACTGATACAAATAAATAAAAGTTCAAGTTCACAGTCCATAACATAAATACACTCCAACCCAAAATTTGAAGGCTCTATTGTGTAAAAAAGGAAGCAATCTCCATATATAAAACTTCAACCTGTTCAATGTTACAGTAACTACCTTTTAAAACAAAAAGCACAGACAAACTACTAATTGGCTAACCACAGTATTCCAAGATGATCTCAGTTGCTGTTCAGTGTAAAATTGGAAGCATCTCTGCAGAACAGATTGTTGTGTTTAATTAATGCATAATTTAATACGTATATATGTATGGCAGACACCTATAGTACACCTCTGAACACATGAAATACATCAGTATCAAAATTATGTAATTGTTCACAGAAGCTTTTCAGAAAGACTTCAACCTCTTAATTTTTCTTAAATGACCAACAGCATTTTCAACTGCTTATTAGCAGCTACTTATATCTAGCCTTTTTAACTGAATAAAACTTAAAATCTTCCAGAAGTCCTTATTAAAGGTTTGATATTTCTAGCTTCCATCAGTTTGTTAGAGCTAAAGTAACTGAACATCTTACAAGTCTTAAACCAGAATTTAATTCTTCACTTCATTGTTTTAGCTTCCTTTTCTATATCCTTTTCTGTACTGCTACCCTCTTCTCCACTTCCCTTACAATCTTCCATTATTTTTCTCTCCTTTCTTCCACCCTTCCTGCATTTTTCTCTTCCTCTTTCCTCTTCTTCCCTCTCTCCATCCTACTATTTCATTATTTATAAAGAAGCCTTTAAGGGCTATGAGAAGGGACAGAGTTGAACTGTCAAGAACTGGAAGGTTGCAGCCAGAAGTTGGTATTAGCTTCTAATTATTTTCTATTTCCAACTCAGGACTTCGTGTTTGGATGGATGCAAACTCATGCTTTTGTCTAAACCAAGATGGTGCATTTCTGCTTTCTGATTAAGACATCTCCTACTTCCACCACAAGAAACACCTGGATAATTGACAGTACAAATATTCCTTATTACAAAAAAGCATTATCTCAAAATCTTTGTAGCAGTGGAAAAAACTTAGTCTTCTCCCTTGCACCTAATATATTGTTTCAGATTACTCAAACTTGGAGCAGCATGAGTATTTCATGCTGAAACAGACTGTTTATGTATTCTAACAAGCTGGTACACTATGAACGCCTTCTCATCATGCACAACTCAAACTATTGTACATCCAGGTTACCTGCAATTTAGTCTTCTGAAAAAAGAAGAGTAATAAAATAGGTAAAGTGAGCACCTGTTCTCCCACGTTCCCTGCTGGACCTATGGAACCCTTTGCTTTCCCATTGATCACTAAAACATTTCTTACAAGATTCTGCACAACCTGATCTGTTGGTGTTTACACTAAACCATTTGCAGCAAGCAAAGAACAAACCAAACCCCTCAGTAACAGCAGCAACACAGCATCTGGAAAACACCCAACAAACAAAATGAAAGCAGAATAAGTTACAGGACATTTTGCAATAGCGTGTTTATAGAGACAAAACAATCTTCTTGTTATATAGGGGTGTGTAGGATCGAGAAAAAAGAGTCCACATAATATAAAAATTGAGCATAGCAGATTACCTGCCAATGGCTTTTGAGCATAACAAATGGATATATAATTCATATATTTACCTTGATCTACGAGTATGACGAGGAAGTTATTTCAAATTTTAAAGTGGGCTAAAGTAAAGCCCACTAGTTTGTATACAAAGATTAGTGAAATAACTGCAAACATGTACCTGTGGGGAAGCTACATCTATTGATAGCTGTACAATCCTATGGATACACCAGGATAATAAGCGTAATTTACCAAAATTAACTCTCCATTTTCCCCTTGAACAGCTATCTGAAGACAAGGAGGGAGAAAGGTCTCTTGGAATTCTCCCTCACTCATTCCTTAATTTACCCTTCAAACACCAACAGGAAAGTCAGTAAGTCACTTAAGAGTTTGGTGCTGCTCATTTCAGCAGAACTGGGGGAAAAAAAATCAGTTTAAATTACAACTTGGAAACACAGGGAGCCACCTTCATAGATACAGCAAATCAGCGTAGTCCTAAATATTTAGGAATAATAAAGTCCCACTCTTTTCCCAGCTACAGTTCACAGTCTGACCTCAGAGGATACATGGCACAACCCCGAGGCAACACCAAGAAGTTCTTACCACAATCTCAAAAACGACAAAATGCAAGAAATAAATTTGCTTAGAAATATTCAGAAAAATCATCAATATGAGCCCACATTATAAGAGAAAATTTACACTGTGAGAGGTAAGAAGGTAACTCTAAATTTTTCAACACCAAAAAGCCATTTGTGAAACATACACACCCAGTCCCTGATTTCATGGCAAGTTCTTTAACTTCAAGATTTTGGACTAGAGCTTTGAAACATACATTTGAATTGTACATTTGAAATCATACACTTTGAAACATACATTTGAATCCTAGGGAGCATTAAACTAGGGGAATATGCCCAGAGGAGATTTGTTTTCTTTCTCCGCTGCTCACACCTCCAAGGAAAATTATTTTTCCTCTAATTCACAGTGCTGCTCTTTGGAAGTAGACTGATTATGAGCCAAGGCCTTTGATCATTACTTGTGCTTTTGCTGAAGACATACCTGCTTTCACCAGTTAGCACTGTCAACTGCTTCTACTATAAAAGAAGTAGAATTCTTTTCCTTCCAAATGCAAAGCAGAGCTAAAAGGAGGAATGCAAATTTTAATAAATCTTTTACAGATTAGCATGAAGTATGCCTTCTTCCAATAGCTACATCAATTGACAGAATTCAAAGTATTTTATAAATCAAAAGCTTTTGAAGTTTGCATCGTTCGGTATAATCTTTACATCAAGAAACAGATGCCAGAGTATCTGATAAACACTTCAGCAGAGGCAGAGAAATTCAAAGGCAGCAGTGACCTGCCCCGTGTCTTAGGTTTTGGGTCACACTAACCCAAGAACAAACAGGAATGCCCACTGCCAGCAGAGCATTTCAAATTTTAAAGATATGACCATCAAAACTTTGTATCATCTTATTCAAATGTGGATGATCTTCAATATTACAATATTAGCATTGTATATGGTTTTTAATCTGCTGAAATTCTTAAGCAATTTTTCTTCATAGTTTTTATTAGTTCTGGTCCTTTTTAGGATAAGGAAATAGCTGTACTCATATCCATCAGGATTGTAATTAAAATATGACAGGATTTAGAGGACTGTAATAACCAGGATTATTTTTGCCTGCAAATTTAAAAAGAATATTTTTGTATTAAAAGTATTAAGAATAATACATATTTATTATAAAGCTCTTTTCACTTAGAGATCTCAGATATCAGAAAGAAATTTAGCATTAATCTGCGTCTTACAGATGGAAGTTTTAGAAGGTATTCATTGAAGATATATAGTACAAGGAAGAAACAAGTCAAAACTTTATGTAAAACACACCTCAGACCTTTACCCAAGTGTCAAGGTTTTCCATTTCTCTGGTCAGGCTGCATAGTCCTTTTTTGTTTATACAGCCAATAAAGCAC
Source organism: Aegotheles bennettii (assembly GCA_013398125.1). NCBI lineage: Eukaryota > Metazoa > Chordata > Aves > Caprimulgiformes > Aegothelidae > Aegotheles > Aegotheles bennettii. The sequence continues at coordinate 39,315 of VZRW01012487.1, read as the reverse complement.
ACTGTAGCATCAATAAAGTTCCCTACTTTACACACTTCATTTTAAAAACTGCCTCCTTCCTCACTTACTCTGATATGGTGCACTGATATTCGTAACCCTGTGCTACAATACCCATCCAAGGACTGAAATATGAAAGGTGGACAAAGATGAATGCATACCTTAACACTGTTTAGTCAGGATCAGCCTGCAAATCAACTTTTTTTTCTATAACACATGCTTTATTAACACCTCAAATTCTTAAGGAAAACACTCTTCTTATTATTTATTCTCAGAAGTTTTTAAAAGAAATATGTATATTATGAGGTCAGCTGTGAGGACACTAATTTTCTTCAAATTCAACAGTTTGTTAGAGAAGAGAGATTTAAATTGAAAGAGCCAAAAATGTTTGTTTTTGACAAAGTGCTCTTACTGACTTAAGAGGCACTCTCAGTGAAGTGCTGCTGAATAACTGCTGTGATTCTGCAGGTCAAGAAAACTGTGTCTCATCCAGGCAGTATGTTTAGCCTGCAGTACAGTTACAAGACAAAGGCGCTACGTATTTCCACTTAACTAAAACTTGGAGGGGAACTACCAAGCAACAGCTACATTTATGTGTTCTAAAATAAGACCCAACACATCTCCTACTTGGAGGTTGAAACTTGTGTTCTCAGATGTCACAGGGGAACTGCATTACTCTTATGACATTGCTTTGGTGGGCTAGGGAGATGTTCAGCCTTTCTTAGAAGTCTCATGCGCTGGTCACTACTGATCATATCAAATTTTATAGACTATTAAATATCCCAACATGTTATAGCAGGTCTGTCAACATATATGGTCTTCACCTTGTTTGAAAGAGAAAAGCATGCATCCAACGCACAAGGAGGATATATCTGTTGGGCCAGATTAGCACGGTCCCAGAAGGTGCTAGGACATGAATCTCTGTTTTGACATGTGGAGCCCAATCATGCCACCTCCTGGTTAGGAATGGCCACTCTTCTCCACATTACACAGGTGTCCTATTCTTGGGAACTTAGCAGTGCACTGGGATTTTCTACTCAGCTATCCACCCTTCTCTTGGTACTGACTGCAAGTATTATCAATTTTCCAAATTCTTTAGTTTAAAAATATCTACTTTGAGGCATAAAGGAAGAGATGGACAATAGGAGTTCCCTGAATGAATACACCAAAGAGACTTCAAATAAGAAAAAAAAATACTAAAAGAATTCCCAGGACAAATAAAAGCCACTCTTCTCCTTGAAAGGAAAACATTCACATTGCCAAAAAACAGTGCATTCAATGCTGATGAGGCTATGGCCATCCAGATAAGCCTCAGCAAATGCCTCTGAACTTCCCTTAAACAGCTGGTATTAAATTCTGGAATTCACACTGAATTACACCTTAAGCAACTCCACCAATTCAAATAGCACAATTTAAAGAGTGAAGCACTATTTTAAAAAAAAAAAAATGGTATCGGAATCTGACCTTCACTTACTGCATTTATATTGCTCCATCTTTGCAAGAGAATTTACCATGTGGCAAAGTACATGTTTTCTAAGATCACAGATCAAATGGTCCTAAGCTGCTTCAGATGTCTGAAAGTGATTATTTATTTTTTTAATCACATCCATCCTTTTTTTCCTCCTCTTAAGGAAGCCCAGCTTTTATGACTAACAACTTAGGTTCAATATAAATATTTACAAAGATTGCTTTTTCATACTCATTTTAACATTTTATAGTATTTTGTTTTCCCTAATTCCAGTTATCACCTGGGATTCATCTGTGCAAATTCTGCAAGGCAGAAGCACTTCATAGGATTATGAACACGTAACACATTGTCACCTCACAATAAAAAAAAATCCTAAAAAAATTAAAAAAGCAAAACTCAGTTTTAAAACCTGTAGTATATTCTACTGATTTTCATTATTAGCTGCATCAGCCAATATATTGTATTTGTAAAAGGACCTCCTGATAGCCAACTAATGGCAATAGAAAAATTCCCATTAACTTTAGTGAGCTTTGAACCAAATCTGTAATGCCTAGCTCATCCCTGCTTTACAGAACGCGAAAATGTCTTGTATTCATCTAGAGTTTGCACTGATATTACTCTTTTCTTATTGAGCAAGATCCAAATGATAGATATATAAATCTAGTTTCTAATGAAATCAAGGTATCAAAAACACATGCTCTAAACACATTAGTGCATTTCCTGAGTCAATCTTCCAGTTATTTACACTGCACTGCCTGGGACAGCAAAGTAAATGATGATTAATACAAATTATTTTGTGAACACAGATTTCTTCTCAGTTGATGTAAACATCAGGGAAAAAAGAAACAATAAGCAGAAAAGTGACCGCTCACAAATTAGTATTAATGTATGAATTTACATTAACATTTTACATTAATCTTATTTTAATGCAAAGGCTTGTTTGAACAGAGTAAATAAATCTGCAAATATATTTTCACAAGCAGTTTTCAATGGAAACTTTAAAAATTAAGAAGTATCAAAGGCCTGACTTCATCAGGTCACAGGCTTGGCCAACAGTCTTTCACATCTTGGGCTAAGGATATGATTGTATTGCCACAACAAATAATTTTCATACAGTGACCTTATTATTGCCCCAGGTTTTCAACAGAAAAATACAGTTAGGAACTAAATCTGCCTTCCTATATGAAGGATAAATGAACCTCCAAGAGTCCAGAGAAATCCAAAAGCCACATATGCCAACAAATTACTTGAAATCCTGAACATATTTGCATTACATCAACAGCTTTCAGACTATCTAGAACAATTATTGCAGGCCTGTAAGAAAGACAGTGTACTAATGCTCACTGAATGTAATGGCTAAGTCATTATACACCTTTTGAATAATCATGCCTTGTCCTACAAGGAGCTTTATGACGCTGAGCTATACGAGTCTAATTGACACTACTGGAGGCTTAACAAACCCATGCTACACCACATGGAATAATCTAGAGATTTAAGATTAAAGTTAAAGGCCCGATTCTCATTGCCTTCAGAATGCCAGCTGAAACTCTGAGGTCAATTGCACTGTCATTACATAGAGAGAAATTAGCTACCTCATTACCCAAGTAATGCTGATATTTCCATGGGGAGAGATGCTCTTACTTTGATCAGCTCGTTCCAATAGGTCTTTTTCCTTTATGCTTATAATGCAAAACACATAGCTGGTTTTAATAATATACTATGCAAGATATTCCAAAGCCACACACATAAATACACACATATACAGAATGTGCTTGTCCCAAGAAGTATACAGACAATTAGCTGACACTTTTGCTTATACAAAACACTGACACAAAACAAGTCTTAAACTACTAAACAGTTCCAGCCGGTTGTGGCTTTCTGTATCATCCACACCTTCACAGCTCAAGTCACACACTTACTTTTGCATTTATAGACATCTTACACAAAGCAATAAATACTTATATACATGCAAAAATAACACACATAAGCAGCTCATTAGCTGCTACGGTGGGACACAGCACTAGGACAAGAGGTTCTCCATTCTCACTGGAGCTTTAGAGTGTGCTGTGGTGTAAAGCTCAAGTTAGGTACAAAAGGAACTGTTCTTCTCTCTCAACACTTTCATCTGATCAAGCATTACCTGTCCTCACACACTGATCAGGATATCTCCTTACTAGCAGTACAATCCTACCTAGGAAAATAACTACCTGTGACTAGTTTACAATAAAATGATTTAGAACTATCCATTAAACAGAGTGATTCTTCCAGCTCCTATAACAGCCTGGTACACAAAATAGCTCTATTAATACAGAAAAATTCTCTCCAATTAGAATTACAAGTAAAAGAGCTCTTTTGTTTTCATTTCTGACTAGATTATATTACCAGAATAAATACGTTCAACACATTTTGCAGAAGTTTGAATAAACTAATAAAGGCTGAGGTAAGTATCAGCAACCATTCACACTTCACAAGTTCTTCCAATAAATGACTTATAAATGGCTTTTCCATTTCCAAGAGTGTAATAATCATGTAGGACTACTTCTATATGAAACAGGTGATGACCCAGGGGGAATTATCTTCTGATGAAGTATCTTCTGATTAAGCACTAGATTAGTTCATTAGTTCATTTTCAGAATTCACCAGACTCCCATGGAGATTTTTAGAGAAATTATTGTTTTATGTCTGCACACTTTATATCTAAAAAGCGCCAGTACCTTTCTCCTCACCTTTCTTTGTTGTTCGGCAAGTATACAGGTTCTCTGTCACCGGAAGCATCCCTTTTCTGTGGGTTTCACCACACATTGCACCATGGAGGCTCTAACCCAGATAAAGACTGAAGTAAGTAATTTCTATTCATCCCTCAGTGATGAGGGGGTAAAGAGCTACTGACTCAAATACGCATCCCACACAGGTCAGCCTGTAGGATACACACCTGCACATTAAAAATGTAAGTAATTTGTCATTTTTAAAATAAGTACACAAAAAAGCACAAATTAAGAAAAAATCAAGCAAACAAAAAATGGTCTTATCTTCCCAAGTAAATCCAGTGTCATAAATTGAAACCATATTTCTGGCATGCTCATTGCTTCCGTGCCCTTGTGCAGCTTCACACAGCAGCAGGTCTCTTCAACCTCAAGATCTAGCAACTGACGTGAAAAAACATAGCACCTTCAAGCCAGAGCAAACGCTCGAGGCTCTTGACTCTGAAGCAAAAACCTTCAAATCTACACTTACTCTTTTTATATAAAATCTACTGGCAACCAAAAAAGCTTAGTATGTCATAAAAATAACACCTGGCTGCTATTGTTATGTACGTAGCGGATTGTACATTGTATTTTAACTAACAGCAATCTAGTCTGGAAACATTGCTTCATCGTGGACATAACCTAGACATACAATACTACAGAGATCCTGCACAACTGTCCCGTGCTCTTCTGGCACCCAAAAAAAAGTTCTGCTGGTTCTATACATTCCCCTTCTATTTACACGCAGCAGCAGCAGCCAGTGCATTAATTCCTGCTTTGTTAAGTAGTTACACTCTTACCTTGAGGAGAATGTTTTAAGAGTCATTATATGCTAGACTCCAAAACAAATCTCTAAAAAGCGTGACAGATCGTGTTTTGAAGGATAATGCCAGGTGTGGACCTGACATAAGCATTCCCTACAGCTTTCACGGACAACTCACCTTCATCTTTCAAAGATCCACTAAGACATAGGTAGTCCTAATCATACTAAAAAAGAAATGAGAAAAGTAATCACTCATTCAGTCTCACAGTTGCCCAAAATGCAATTTCCACATGGACTTGATGCTCAGAAGCACCCATCTTATTCTCCTTTTTAAACTTTACTTTGCTGGCTTCCGATTGTGCCCTTAGTGCAGTTTCTTTCCCACGTACAGGCACACACTCTCAGTAGATATCTCCCCCCTCTGGGAAAACGTCGAACTGCAAGGTGTAAAAAACAACATCGCCCTAAGAAATATGGAATTTGTTTTTCTATAAAAAGCATAAGTAGTATAAAAAGCAGCACGGTTGCCTCAGCAGCAGCCAGGTGAGAGAAGTGCACTAAACGTGCCAATATTCACCCCAAATTCCCAAACTATCAAAAAGGAGCACTCTAACAAAACCTGGACTTGGATCTTCACTCATAATCAACAAAACATGTTAAGGAAAGACAACATAAAGACTGCTGACACAGAGAAAGATACTTGCTGCTAGCATTTTACTTTCTAATTAGTTATTATTTTCCTGAAGACACGACAGAACTTTGGAAATTCACCTCCTCTGAACGTGAGGTGGTTTGAATTTGTGACTCTCTCAAGGGCCTAAGCACACATGTAAGGGTTTCACTTACGGGTTTGTTGGGCTGCCTTGATGTATGCGTCGCTCTTCACTACTTTTTCTGCGTTAGAGTCCAAATTTAAGAGGGATTTTGTTTTACGTTGCTGTTACCATTGCATACCTCAGAGGAGACGGAGGCCCAAGGCGAGCTCGCGGGGTCACACTCGTGCCCGCGTGGGAACGCTGCACGGCGAGGCCTGCGCTCGGCACCTGCTCCGGGCAGTCATTACCAGGAGACTCGGCGACCAACTTTCCGGGGGGCTCCCAGCTGAGGCGGTGCCACCGAGACAAGGGCAGCGGAGTTGGCGACAGCCGATAGCCAGGTGTCACAAACGGCACGTTCTGGGCCACCACAGACACCAGGAGAAGATCAGCCTGCCCTGGGTGGCACTGCCGTGGAATTGATCAGCCATTCCCGATCAGTGCTTAACACCGCACAGCCAGCTGCACGCTCGCGGTGTAACACCGGTACCGCACGAACCGGGCCGCAGCAGCCAGAGCAGCGGGACACAGCGAGCCCAACGCCAAACCGGCACCTGCCCGGGCCGGGGGAGCCGGGCGCAGCGGCAGCCCCCGCAGCGCCGCCGGCCGCCGCCGAGC
>VZRW01012487.1:0-31463 GCA_013398125.1 Aegotheles bennettii | reverse complement strand
CGGTGCTGAAGCCGCTGGCGGGCAGAGCCGAGCAGGGAGCCCCCGCTGCGCTGCCCGTGCTCCTGCAGCCGCCGGCTCTCCCCAGGGCCCGGGGGGTGCCTGCCCCGGAGCTGCGGGACAGCATCTCCCCCGAGGCGGTGACGGCGCCAGCGGTCGGGCACGGCCGCTTCAGCAGCGCTGGGACTGTCCGCCCGTGGCTGCTGTGCCCCGCCGGAGGCAGCTCCGGGGCGCCGGCGGTCCTGGGGGCGAGCGGCGCTCCGTGCCGAGGGACGCCGGGCTGCACCCCCAGGAGCAGATCTCCTCAGCTCCCGCGGCCCCACCTCACAGAACTCAAGCTATTACGCAATTAAAGTGTCTACAGCTGGAGTAAATAAAATTTATTTTAATTAGAATTTAGCTTTAACTATACATTTGCTGCAGGTTATATTTATCCAGGATTTTCCTCCAACAGACAATTTTGTAATGTGATTTGATTTTGAGAGTAAACAAGAGATGCGTAACTCATCTTAGAGCCCTTAAAACTTCCTTCGTGGGTCCTCAAGAGCAAACAGTCTGCCACACAGCACGGGTGTTGTGCTCAGTCCCCATGCGAGATTCTTTCCTAGTGTCTAACACAAAGACTATTCACTTAGTATTTATTCTAATGAAATTGATAGTTGCTGAGATAATACGGTTGCAAATTGCCTACTACTGTTCATCTCAAGATTTTTTTGTTGCAGTGCTTGGAATTTATTTACTTTTTCAGAGGATGAAGGAATGAAGAAAGGTAAAAAACAAGATAAAAACTATGCAAGGGCATCCACACAGTTTTCAAGACACTGCACAGCCATTGCATAAAAATTTTGTCCATGATATTTTCAGAATCCTAAGATATATGCAGGCAACCTTTATGCAGTTTCCACTCGGCGTGCCAATAATTGAGGGACTACACGTGTTTACAAGAATATGTAGAGAATGTCAGTGGCCAGTGTGTGGTTGTTCTGCAGTATTTCCAGGAGGGGAATAAAAAACCTGAGAACTAACCTCCTGCTCAGAAAGAGTAGGATCAGGAAAACAGTGTGATCTCAGCAAACTTGCAAAACGCTTAAGAAGTAGAGAGGACTGATAGCAAAACTGAAAAGTTTAATTGGCAAACAGCTTTACTACAAACTGGGTGTGGGGATAAAGGGAAGGTCTGAGTCCTCCTTTAAAAAACAAAACAAAACACAAAATAAAACAAAAAACAAACCAAAGCATCAAACAAACAACTAAAAAAACCCCAAAATAAAACAAAGAAAAGCTTAGAACTAATATGTTTTATTAATAATTTACCCTGATTCAATTTACCACGTGAATGGTTCTTCTTTCCCCGTTAACAGTGTAGCAATGGCATATTCTTTGAGTCACAGCTCAGGACTGTCTTGCTTGAGAGGTCACCTGTCTTCAGATCACACTTCTGCAGCTCTGCTGATCAGAATAATTCAGACTGGTGCCCCTCAGTTCAAAAAGAGAGAAGACAGGTGATAGGTGTATTCTCCTAAAGCACTTTCAAGATAAACCTAAGCCATCCTCACTTGGAAGCAATCCTGGTCTGGTAGCTTTCAAAACATACCATATGGTCATGTATATGGAAAAAGAGGTTGGGGGGGCTTTCCATCTGGGGTGTTAGAAGAATAGTGTTTAGTCAGTTCAATTGTACTTATCCTACTTAGATTGTAGGAAGCTTTGTTTTAAACACCTTTAAGTTTATTAAACAGTGGGAAGTGCTACATTCATCAAACTAATTTTTTTTTCTGGTTGAAGGAGCAGAGCTCAGGTTTGCTTGCACGCCTTTTTACAGAAAAGTAGACAAATTTCCTGTAAGTTCATTTTTCAAAAGTTGTAAAGTTAAATTGACTTTCAGTGATACTTAGGCTGCAAAGCCGTTGACGTGCTTTTCTGAATTTTACCTTACACCTCATTAAAAAAAGAAAAAAGCATTAAAATCTGTCAGACAGGAAATATAGACCTCTAATGACATCAAGCATGACTTCATTGCTAGTTGGAGATCAATTTTTTTTCATAGCTACTAAAAACCAAAGACACATTTTACAACTTTTTAGTTTGAAGTGTCAAGGCAAATTAAAGTTTATCTGTACTATGTTTTATTACTAAATCTGATACTGACGTGGATCACAGCATGCCAGATTATAGCTTATTTGAAGATAGAACAGGTAGAAATCATTATGTGTTTTTGCTGATCCCAACTAAAAATACGTGCATGATCATGCAGCACTGAAGTCAGAAGGCAGTGGAAGCAATTGCAGGAAAATCTCCAAACTTTCCAAATGCTTATTTAAAAATTATTAAATCTTTTGAGAATATGCAGTAGAATAAATGGTCAGTGTGAGCACAGTGATAATGAATTACCCTTCTGACACATCACATTAAAGTCAATATAATAATTAAAATCTGTACAGTTCTCTATGTGTGTGTGAGTACTTCTAGAACCTCATCTACCAAAGATCAAATTTGTCAAGAGTTTTCAATCTCAGAAATTCCATATGCCTTCAAATTTCATCTCTGTTTCACTTGCTTTGGCTACGAGTAATGGTTTTCTGGTTCCTGAACTGACTACAGATCATGATAAAAAAACTAGGGACTTTCTCCTACCATCTACGTTGACCATATCCTTCCCTTAATGTGGAATTCTAATTGACATTATAAAAAATAAATAGGCAGCAATACATGTGCAAGAGAGAATGTCCCCACCACCTTTACTTTACTTTATTTAACTTCTTCTTGGGATACTGTCTGTATCCAGACTCCTTCTGATCTCTGCACCCTGGCCTGTGTATACTAGTCTTTGGACCACAGGGCTTCACTGTTTGATAATGGCTCACCTGAACACACACAAACTGTCAATGCAGTTGTTTCCATGAAAAAACACTGGGATGGCATATTGGGCTCTGGACAGTGGTGGGTCCAGGTGGAACTGTCTGTGCCCTCTCCTCTGAAAGGCTACCTCTGCAGCCCCCTGCACTGCTGACACCTTGCCACATAATCCAGAAGGGAAGTGTTCATCAGCAAGTACAGAAGTCACTGTAGATTGTCTTCAGACTACCCCAGGCACAACGAAAGACTCAGCCATATGGTCCAACCCACACCTGATTGATCTCTGTGGCAAGTCCCTGATTTCAGTAGAATTTTGATGTCTTCACTCATACAACTGAAAAACACTGATTTTCTTAAATAGGGCAAAGTCATACAGATTGGTCTTTAATCTATATAAATAATATAAATCAGCTTCAGTTAAAATATATATCAGTACTTATTTCCTTCCAACACAATAAATAGTTTCATATACTTGGTGAGCCTAGGACTCCAGAGGAGTTCAGTGTGAGTTCCTGGTGTACAACAAATGCTGGATTATGCCGCAACTTTTTTTATGATATTCACATTGCAAGTTCTTAGGTCATCACAACACACAGCAAATAAAATTATCTATGTTACAACTCTATTTCATATTTGTCATTCCTGAGATGTCATAAGAAGGCTCTGAAATTTTCCTTTCATCCTTACCTCCAAGATTTAGAACTGTTCCTTTTCATACAAAACCTCTGATTACATTGCTTCCTAATTTTCCTTTTCATATGGTGCAAAATTCCTTTTGTACCCTTCTTTTACTTTCTCCCTTTTTGATTATTGTTTCTGCTTTCCTTTCCCACTAAGCAAATCTCACTTTAGTACAAATTAACAACAGTAACAGAAACTGATGGACAAACTGAGGTACAAAGATGATGATACATGATTTAGAATAATTGAACTACAGTTTCCAGACTTCTAGGACTCTTCCTTGAGCTAATTCTTCAGTTTATAGCTAAACGCCGATGATTCAGCGCAGCAAGTTACAGAAGTTGGTAGTCTCACCTAGCTTTAGGCATTTAAAAATCACATGTCTAAGTCTATTCCAGTCACCACAGACACCCTTTACAGAGCCATAGGCTCTTCCAGCAGTTTATTTGTCTGACCTGCAGGTACCTATCTTTGGTTAAGATGAGTCATCCTATGCAAAATCTGATTTCTCTCCACTGGATATGAAGTCAACAACTAGATTACACGTAAACATCTAGCTCATACGTAACAACATTAGTGCAAAAGAATTCCAACAGATTTCAGTAGTTTGTGACAATGAAGAGGCCAGAGGAGTTTGTCAATACATAACAGGTAATGGAACAGAGAAATAAGTCTTCCAAAAAGTGCGTGTAATTTGCATGACAAAATATATTCCACTTCCAACATACAGAGGTAGAAAGGCAGATCATGCTCAAAAATTATAACATTTATTTGAGAAAAAAAATGAGATGCGTATATATATATATTGTTTATCTAAGATGTAAGTAAATCTACAAGAAAGTTTTATACACATCTGAGAACAGAATTGTTTAGAGGATGCAAAGGATATAAACTAGAAATAAGGAGATTGAATTACATATGGGAAAATGTAGACTGAATGTAACAAACTACTTTTACCATTTCTTTTAGGAAGTGAATTTTCATCAGATGCAGAAAGCAAAGAAAGGGAAGCTTGTAGTTATGGATACAAGAAAGCTGATAATACAACATAATTTTACTTTTTTGTGTTTTGTTTGGTTTGGGTTTTTTTGTGGGTTTTTTGTTTTGTTCTTGTTTCATTTTTTGGGTTTTTTTGCAATGGATTTGTAGCTTTTTATCCATTTTTTTTTGGTCTTAGTTCAAGTTTTGTTGAGAGAATCTTTATCTGTAATTGATTAATTAGCAGTTTGATTTTGTTAACTTTGTTTCCTTGAGAAGGATAGGATGGTGACAACTGCCTGAGCTCAATTAGTTTATTGATCAGATACACAAAACCCATAGCCAGGCAACAAGATAAAATTATACTTTATTAATCCATTTGTCTGTTGCAATGTTGCAACAACTAAAATGGAGCAAATTCAGCATATGATTTAACAGATGCCTCTTTATGCATTTGCAATACATAACTCTACAGAATTTAGCCAGTTCCCACTTACTTATCAGAAGTGTACAAGTACACAAAGAAATTCCCAGACAAATCACCTATGGATGGTTTTCATCTGGCAATCTCAGAACCAAATATTTAAAACTACAGGGCATTCAAATGATAAAAAATATGGAACAAAAAATAAAGTTCTCTATGCAAGTTTCAAGATACTTCACAATATGAAAAGTTCAGGAAGAGTTCAAGTAACTCTCCAAACCATAGTCAAACAGTACGGAAATTTTGTTCAAAATGAAGCCTGACATGGGGAAGGATTTGACACTATACAGCATCTTTATCAATTTACATACTCCTAAGTATAAATTTATGTAACTGTTTATTATAAACCCATTTAAAGTGTGAAATACTAGCAACACAACAATTGAAGAAAAATACTACTTGGTAAATATAGCTTTGGAAATTACCACCCTCCAGGACCTCAAATAGAGAAGCTCTGGAGCTTTAAAGGAACCTAAAGCTCTCCACTTTCTATATAAAGAACTATTTTAAAACATTTCAATGGGTACCTGAAACTTAGGAATTAGTATCTAATTTAGGATTAAATGTAGATGTTACCACCAATATGAAACAAAAACCCACAAAAATATCTTCTTTTAGCAATGTATATCCTAGTTCTGTAGCTGGCTACGAAGTGGTACTCATGCCAGTCATAAAGATTTGTCTGGTTTTAAAGAAGCAGTAGAATCAATATTTCACATATATTTCAATCTTACTTTATGCATAAACATCTTCTGGAAAAATCAGCTTTTAAGGCTCTTAGCAGTATAAAAAAGGCGGTCTATAAAAACCAGAAAATTATTTGAAAATCAAGTTAGCATTTTATTAACTCTAAACCATGGAAAAACATTATCATTTATTTTACAATTTATTTGATCAAGACTGAGCATATCTGGATGCATTTTTTTTTATTTTTTTGAAGGGTAATGAGAGGTATAGACATTACCAGTTCAGAAGACTAAAAAACTATACCAGCTTTGTGAGTCAGCTTTCATTAGAGAACCAGTCCTCTATCAAAACACTTAAATTCTCAGTTTCTCTTTTTAGGTAAGAGCACTTTGACTCCTAAAATATCCTTAGTCCACACTGGGCATTCTCACCCATAAGATTTAGAAAAATCAGTATGAACCCAAATTTAAAACCCTTTGGATTGTGAGTAGTTTCAAAACTTTTATCAAGTTTTCTCCTCAAAATTAGGAAAGCTATTGAATGTTCCCAGCAGTTTCTTTTTGGAGAAGTCACCCATATTTGTTCTTGTAATAGGTCTCTTAGACATGTGCAAAGCAAATGGAGAGGGTCAGGAAACTTAAAAGAGAGGAAATTTAAAAACCAGGCAAACATTTATCAAGTTTGTGAAAAAATGTTTTCACTGTCTGACCAGCACCAGTTATAAAGTAATAAGAATAAAAATGTTAAAAGCTTAGCAAATGTTGTTAAATCTGCTTATAATGACAGAGTTTATTTGCCATTTGTGCCAGAGCAAATAGATTTGCTTTATTTCAGGAACTGTGCTGTATTAGTCTCAACTATTGCAAAGCTCAGTTCATCCATGGAGCAAATGGATGATGAGTCATTCTTTTTCTGAATAGAGCATTAAGTGCAGTCTCATCTTGTTACTATTTAATTTTCCAAATAAGTCATTCCAAAGCTCTGTGATCTATGTGATTACATAATTTTTTATTTTTTATTTTTTTGAGGGGATGGAATTTAAGGGCAGATTATACCACTGTTACCTATGTTCAAGCGCTGTCCCAGTTCAGTCAGTATCATACTAATTTTACGTAATGACTGAACAATAGTATTGCCTTCTGATCTTAATTTTATATGATTTGGATTTATTATTTTAAACATTGACATCTCAAGGGCAATTCAAACATACAGATTTATGAAACATTTACAATAATTATTATGCATTTTTATAAATTTAGTGTACTGCATACAAATGGGAAATCAACAGCTGCTAAAATAAAAACTTGTGAGAAATCTGTAATGAGTTGATACTTCACAAAGTATGTAAATGTCAGCTACCTACCTAAGAGTACCTAAACATAATTACATTCATTTTTTTAGGAACATCACAATACAAAGCCTGATGATTTGAAGAGATTTATTTTTAAATAATTTTTTAGTGAGTTATGCAAGAACAGACTGCCCACACCATAAAATACTCGTGTAAGCACAAAGTGCTTATAGTAATTGCAATACTAATTGAATCCTTTAATGTTTCCAAAAGTTTTATGATTATGTCCACTAAAAAGAGAAAAATAAACAAATTGTCATGAATATAGGTGTTTTTTTCTGGCTTTTTTTTTTTTTTTGGCTTCCTTACCTGAATGACCATTGGTTTTAATATAAGTATTGTCATTGACAATGGAATTTTAATCAGGCACAAGGACACTGCAGCAGATGTACTCCAATCTGCTGGAACTGCTATCATGCTGTCCACCAGCACTGCCTTCCACTGACCCTAGGTGAAGGTCTAGTTTTGTGCTGGTCTTTAAAACCAAAGGAAGAGGAGCATTGCTCTGCCATAGAAAATTAAGCAGAATCCTCGTTGTTCTTTGTTTTGGTTTGTTTTGTTTTGTTTTTCCAAGGGCAGACTTATTTAAACACTTCCTTTGGAGAGTTTAAACCTTTCTCAAAAGAAAATGTTGGTGGATGAGAGTATGTCAGATTGGTTAAGTTATTTGTTTTCCAAGTAATTTAGAACAGTTTCCATTCCATCCATCTTCTTTCCTTTTTTTCTTATATGCTATTCAATTTATATATTAGAAGAGTGGGATCGTGGCTGTGTATCATCTTGACTAGTGACTTTTAACAATAATTCCATGTCTCTTCTATCTTTGCACAATTACAAATTTCTACTTTGCTTTCTTGTTTTTTAATATAAATTAAATAACTGGACTTCTTATGTTTAGTCTCTACACTGCTGTCTGCCTCCTGAACACCTGTCTTCTGCTGAACCAAACTGCTTTTTATCATCTTGCATAAATCTATATTCAGAGAAATTTGTAAAGAGCATGTGTGTAGCTGAGGGAAAGAGACTGCTGAATGTTGAATGCATAATGACAACATAAATTTCCATCTACTTTTTCAGTTTGTTTCTGCTTATATCTATTTCTCCCGTAAGCAGCAGTTTCTACATTTAATTACAAGAGAAAAATAAATAGGAAGAGAGGTGTAAGAAAGGGAGAAGAAGGAGGTTTCTTAATTAACTCAGTACTTAGGTGAGTACACAAGCATAAGCTTTCAAGCTGTACTAGATAATGTACTGGCAGTTACTCTTCATGAGAGGATGAATGTCTTACCAAACTAGACAATTGCTCTCTGTAAGACAGAGAAAACTTAATCCCTTTTGGTTTATACTACAGTTTTCCTGAGTCACTAAACCTTCTGATGTAAAAGATAATTAATCCACTTTCTTTTATACTGAGGTTATGTGTTTCTGCTGAATGCAGATCTGGATATGTTACTATATAAAGCCTAGCATCTGATCACGGATAGCTAGAAACAGCCATCCATTTTGCAGTAAAACTTCAGATATCCCCATAAAATAGAAATACTCAAAAGAATATCTGTAAATTTTGACTGCTGCAATTTTTTTCCGGTTTATAAATTTCCTGGTTTAAGCAGAGAGTGTTGTGCTGGTTAAATACGGTGTATTTCCTATAAGCAATATTTCATAAGGTTGGAAGTAGACAACTTCAAGAAAGACTAGATGCCAACTATGGAATTTCAGCATCAGCTTGCTCACCTTTGCCTCCTGTTCCCCCAAGGCTTTGGACATATGAATCAGACGGCTGCATCTGATTAGATAGAGAGAAAATCCCTTAATAGTAATAGGATGTTACCTGCATTTCTCATTTAGGACTGTAGACTATGTTCTTGTTAGAAACCATGTTATAATTTTATAATATTATTTTAATTACTTAAGGAAGGGGCTCCCAATAGTTTACTTTTTTTATTTATTTCACAAATTATACTTACTACAAAACCAGAAAGGGGTAACACTTCCTCCCTACTCAAGGGACAATTCCGTACTATGATCATCAAATTGTTGTTATTTTCCTTAGGCAATTTCCAAGAAAATAGTCGATTTCTTCAAGTCCTCTTAACCTTATTAAGTTCCCTGTTCCTGTAAATTGATTTTATCTTGTTGCCTTCTGACCTTTCACAAGAAATTTATTCTGGTTTGACACAAAGGGAAAGGACAAGTAGCAATTGTAACTATCAAACAACACTGACTTAATCTGTTCATCTGAGTTCTTTATAATTTTTCCAAACTTGTAGGAGGTCTTTTCAGTACTGCAGGAATTCAGGTTGATCAAACTAAATGGTGGGCAAAGTTTGTGGTTTATATCAGTAACTTGATAGATGTTAGATTTGACATGTGCTGTTATCAGACTGGTTTTAAAAATACCCTTATAAGATTGAAAGCCACTTCACTGCATGTAAATGAAGGAAGACAATTAGAGAGGTCCAGATTTGGGTGAGAGGAGAAGAGCTGGAACCCACATGCTACAGCTACATGTGAACCCTTCATGTCTACCAGTGTTCCAGTGTTCTACTCTGTGCTTGTACCTGCTGAAGGCTACTCAGGGACTGGAAATTCAGTTCTGGGAGAAGGAATAAGCTGTTCCAGGGAGGTAGGAGCAGGAAATAGACTTTACCAAAAATCTTCTTATGCATACTAGGGAAAAAGAAAATAAATAACAGCCTAGGAAACAATAGGTGTCATCCTGTTTTTGTGGACCTTCCTTTGAACACTGGAAAGTTTTTTCCCTATAGGTCTATGCTTTGCTTTAGGCTTAAGAATAAATTGTTTTAATTTCAGAAGCAGCTGATCTGACCGCTGTTCTTTTGACTTCCTCAGATACTATTAGTTTAGTGAATTACTATATGCAGTTGATACCCAGCTAAAACGGAATTCAATAACTGTATTTATGCCAAAATAATTTATTGTTACATGAGATAAAATGAATTCAATTAAAAATAAAAGGAATTATCTGGTACTTCATGAGTCAAAACAGATAAACAGGTTTGTAGTTAAAAAGTTGACAAAAAAAAAAGACCATGGTGTAGGCCATAAAATTACACTCATTGGAAACTAAAGCAGTCCCTTCTTCACAGGTATTCTACAGGGATTTAGGTCTAGTCTGTGCACAAAACAGTTTAAAAATATGTATATTGCTTTCCAGATTAAGTTCTACCTTGGGTTCCGTTATCTCAATTTTTTTCAAGGGTCACCTAGGAACATTATATATGCTACCAAGACATAAGGGTGCACAGCCTCCCTCATATTCTTTGTGTGCTTAAAACCATCATTGATAGATATTCAGTGGCTTTGAAGTCTAGCAAAGACTGCCCTGGGGCTGTCCTTCTTTTTCTTTGTCCTTCCACTTGGTGCCGCATGCCCAAGTTATTCCTATGCTATTTACTGCATTTGTATTCAAATACCTTTGTCCCTGCCAGTGCTTGTGGTAGCAGTGAGAGCTATGTCTATTACTTGGCAGACATGCTTATATTTGAGAGGGGGAAACTAAGTATGTATGTGCTATCAGTGACCTCAACATGATTTGAGAGCCCCCGATTTCTGAAAGCAAGCTGTAGTTCCAAGAACACTCCTAATGTAAGTATCTATGAAGAAAATAATTAAAGAGTTGCACTGCAAACTTACTACCATGGCAATCTGACAGCTGACGGTACTGCCAAGGCTGCAGTACATTCGAGAAGAATGACCCATTTCTGCATAAGCACAGGTTCTTTGAACCGAAGATTTTCATCCCACATAGCTAGGGCTAGCCCCTCGCATAGCTCTGTGACAGTCCGTTTCCTCATTGAAATTCTGGAGTCATGGTTGATCACACATTCGAGTTGATAAGAGTCTACCCTGCGGTGTGGAACTGCTTCACTCAGAAGTGTTATTGTTAGATCCTGTCAGAGAGCTAGCATTAACATCTCCTAAGGTCCTTGTGAAGGCAAAAGCAAGCTTTTTCTGAGGAATATTTTGTTGGTGGAGGTGAATTAAAGCCTAGGAGAAAAACGTACCTCAGTCAGTAAAACATGATTAAGGAGATTAGTTTATAGATAAAAGCAATTTTTTTATTTAATCTGTAGGTAGTGAGACATTTTTAAGTGCCTGAACTATAAACCAAGACAGTAGCTAAACTGTCTGCAAGGGATACAGACGAAAAATCAATTCTTTAAGTTGCTGAGAAGTGTCTCAAACATCTGTTAAGAACAAAACAGGCTTTAAGTCTGTGAGGACTAGGAGAGAAGCAAAGGCTGCATTGGATTTCTCATTAAAAAAATAATTCTACTGCTGACTAAAAGGACACATCTTTAAAAAAATCATAACCAGCTTCCTAAAATATGCAACTTTTCTGGGTTGTGACCTTTCAGGACAGTTTGTACCTACATTTCATCTGGTCTGTACACCTTGGTTTCCTGGGTCTGTGTTACTGACGGAAGTAGAAGGTCTTAAATTTGCTTAAAGAATCACAAACAAAGGTATCAGAAAAAGGTGATTTTAATACAGATTTATGAAAGTGTGACTTAACAGAATTTGATGGCAAGCTTCACTCTATTATTTACTATCTGGAAGGGATGTGTAGGGGTTGGAATTGGATTGAAGTGATTTACACAAGAATCAGAGGAAATTATTTATACAGGGATAGGGGAGATTGAGTCTGGATTGGGTTGGAATGATTTGCACAGGGATCAGGGAAAAGAATGAGGTAGTCCCTCCCATTGGGTCAGGAGTTTCAGAATGGACCTCCTTGCTTTCTAAACTGCTTCTCAGAGAGGAGACTAGCAGTGGCTTAATCTACTCCTAATCCCAGACTTGGTCAATGGTTTATGACTAAAGAGCTCGGGTGTAGGGATTTCAGTATAGTGCTTTAACACATAATTATGAGTCTGGTGTGATTTCGAATAGCAGCAAAATGAGGTTGATTAACACCATTATAACAAATAACAAAATTGAATGTTACAACTTTCTAGCAATACTTAATCAATCAATAATCAAAAATTTGTTATAATCAACACAGTAGTTCAGCTAAAGATTTAACAAAGTTTCTAAACTAAATCGCTCACATACGCACATACACACATACATAGCGGTTAATGTGTTAAGATGTTAAATTTTGGTACTTAATTGTCACTGAACTGCACGAAAAGAAGTTGCTATGAAATATACCACAGACTCATCTAGTAAATTAATATAATTTGATCTATTTGCTGCATATATGAGAAGTAGCAGACTACTTACTCTTTCCCATCAGATAGATCAACTTACTTCATGACCATGAGGTAACACCCTGCTGCAATCCTGGAGATCTCTTAAGAGCCTCTTTTCAGGATCAATATTTATAGGGTCACAAGATGATTGACTTTGGTCAGTATTTTCCCATGGTGGCCACAATTTGAATTAGGTTATCTTTGGAAACATTCAGAGAGGGCTTGTGATCTGAGCAGGAGGGATCACTGGTATGTTTCCTAAGCAAAAGAGTTCTGAGTACAGCATGAAGTGCTTGATCACCCTAGATTATGGTATTTGCATTAGGACTAGAAGGTACCCAATTGTCTCATCTCACTGATCCAGTAGGCAAGGTCAGAAAGCACCGGATTGTCCCAGCCTACTGCACTTGCTATTGAAACAAGAACAATGTTAGACCCATCTCCCTTGTAACAAAAACAAGAACAGGGTTGGCTGGTGTTGACATTGCAATGTGGCTTGGTGAGCAGGGAGTCTGCACCACCACAGTCTGGAAACCATCATTCAATAGGTGCATACCTCAGTTTGGACCTCATACAGATGCAGGTTGCAGCAGGGGAAGATGACCAGACCCAGGAACTGTGAAGAACTCACATGTACCATAAGCTGGTTATGGTTTACAAGTGTAGATATTAAAGCAAGAGTGAGAAAAGCTATGTATTTCTGATTTTTATTTTGTAAACTGTAGTCATTATCTTTTCACTGAAATGTAGCAGGAAGACTAGCTTGATCTTCAAAATGCAAAAAAGTCATCTCAGAGCCCTGCTTTGCAACTGCATGGAAAATGGCCTCAGGACATCGGAAAATTTATCTCACCCTCTGTAGTAAATTTTAGTGATATCTAATACTGTAATAAAGTAGAAATTCACCATATTAGTTTGAGCAATATTACATGATCCAACTCATTATAAAATGTATTAATTTGATTAGACTCGTGAGAAGTAACAAAAAAAGACTCCTGAAATGAATAAAATTACAAAGTCAATTTACAACATGACAAATTAAGAAGATTACTGCTGTATCTCACAAGTGTCTACAAAACTAAGTAAAAATTAATGATGAGCAAAACTGAGCTCCCTTTGTGGTTTATTTTCATCCAGCTGCATCCAGCTATGAAAAGGCTATCAAACAAAACACTAATTAGTAGTCAGTTCAAGACAGTTTCAGAAAGTAATCCCTTGCCTTCCAGTATCTTTTTGATACTGTCACTATTTCCGGAAGGTGTCAGGAATTGCACAAATCCTGTTGCTGCTAAAAGGCAGGAGCCAGTCATGAGCTACACAGACTTCCTATGCAATATGTGAAGAATAAAACAGCCGAGAATGACACCCACAAAGACTAGCAGTCTGAGTGAGAGCTGACTGCAAGGTTTTGTCTTATCCTTTTTATCTTTATGGTCTTTGACAACTAGTTCCCATGCTGTAGGGAAGCTTCTCCAAAGTCTTGAAAACTCTTTCCTTGAACAACATCCCTTTCCCATGGAGTGTCAATGGTGGTGGAAGCACTGCTTAATCACTTCTGTGTTAGTTACAGCTATCTATTCTCCACAATGTGAAATAAGGGGTCCACCTCCTCTTCCCTTATATGTCACTAGTCTAGACTTGAAAACACTTACCACATTTATCTTAGCCTGTTTCTTGCCTTCCATGGTAAGGCTTCCTTAGAATCCCTGCTGTTGAAGATTTTTCACTGTTTGGAGCAAATACATTATGTACCAGATAAAAAGAGAGCATGGGGAAAGGGACACTTCAACACTGCTGACTCCCCACCAGGACAACTGGCCACCAATGAGCAGATGGCATTTGTTCAGCACTGCCTGTGTGGCACTGTGCCTCTGCTTCTCCCTGACACATGATTCCATGCCACTGCTTCCCCCCCCGTGGCCAGATGCCCCAGCAGGGAATCAGTGGTGTTGAATTGTCCCTTTCCCCATGCTCTCTTTTTGGCTTATAGATAAGTAGTTGCCCCAAACAGTGAAAAAGCTTCAATAGAAGGGATTCTAAGGAAGCCTTACCATGGAAGCCTTTTCCTTATCTGTAAGAGCTTACAATCTACTGACTATGCAAGGTGCAAGGTGCATGTTCTTCAAATAAAGAACAGAATAAAAATATGTACTGATTTAATGTATTAGCCACTCAACTACTGAATAAATGGCAGTGCTCTCATGTCTTTCAGTTGATCTCTGGTTTTGATTTTTGTTAATTTTCAGATGCCAAACACCAAAAAAAATTTGTGAAAAGAACATTTCTGTTTAGTTCAGTCCTATAAGAGCACTTGAGAAGGGAATAGGATTTAAAATATAACCTGCAGCCTTTAATATTGGTTTGCTTTACAGTCATCATATTAGCTGACCTGGTTCCACTCATAAAGTCCTTACTCATAGATTGTATAAAAAATATAGACATGCTGATGAGTTGAAGTCTCTACTGTCAAAATACAGGTTAGACAATATTGAAAATAGCTTTTGTGGAAGTGGATTGTGTTGTAACATTTGGGGTTTGGGGATTCATTTCAACAGAAACTCTAGTTCACAAACCCAGCTACCTGACTTTAAGTTAGTTAGTGCTACATTCCTTTATAGTTAAGGGAGAGAAATAAGCATCTCTAGAAGGGGATTAATCTCATTTACCTTAGATATCTATTTATCTGCATTGACTGCAAAGTGAGCTTCAGGTTATTAAAAACAGATTTAGATGACAAATTTTCAGATAGTACCTTAGGTTAGATGGATCCCAACCTCTGTGTCTAAATTCAGTAAAACTTCATCAGATCATTTGTGATTCATATTCACAGAAGGCTCTTTACAGGTCACCGTAAGCTACAATTCAGGTAACTTAGGAAGAACTGAGGTTGACCATTGATGATTCAGCTTTCAGCCATTTTACAAACGTACTTGTCGTGAGTATATCTTAAGCTGGGAAATTCAGCACACCTTCCTCTTCTTCCTCCCCAAATCCCACAAATAGAGATTTCAACCTATGAAACAAAAAAAACAATGCCAATAATCTAGTAGCTCGAGGATGAATTAATCTGTGGTCCTGCTCTTGGAATGCACAGCTTTTTTATCATTCTCTTTTACAATTTCTTTAGAGCTTCAGAGAGAGATCACTTAAGAGATTCCAGCGATATTGATCCTATATCCATTTAAGTCTTTTACACCTGGATTTTTGCCGGGTAAAATAGATTGTCCTTTATGTCAGTGACATCAAAGCCCATATTAAGCCTTTTACTGTAGAAGTAGAGAACTTTTTAAATTTATTTTTCTTTCTTTTCCTCAGCCTTTCATAATATTGTTATAATGTAATGTTCCAAGGCCAGACTAATCCTTAAAAACTTTGTTACACAAATAGAATAAACAACAGCCCATATTGGTTTTGGCTACTGTGGTTCACTTGAGAATCAGTAATATTAGAGTTTTTACCCTACTTTACTATCTCATGCACCTACCTACTCACTAACTCCCTTTGTTTACTAGGTCTCTACTTTCCACCCCAACAGTCAGATCACTGCTGGTCTGGGAAGTTCAGGCAGAAGGTTGTGCCAGTTTGTGTTGTGCTGCTGCTTGCACTTCTTCAACTTCTTTCTTAGACCCCTTCTTTCTGACATCTCTTCTTATCATGACTCCTTAATTTTCAACACCAGCTCTTCTTTCTGGTATGCCAAGCCCCCAGTTTTCCCACTCTAAATTGTCTTAAGTGAAGAAGCACAATGCATTATCAGCCTCATGACTGGTGATTCTGTGTCATGTCTCTTTAGTAATTGGAGGATTTGGGACGTACCACTTTTGTCTAGTCTAGATATGATAAAAATTTACAGCTAGCTTGTACTGGTTGCAGCCAACAAGTAGTGGGCTTTTAACAGTTAAATAGCAAAATAAAATGTATATAACTATTTTAAAAATCTACATGACATAGTAGCTAATGTACCAAAAAGTTATTTATAAAATGTTAGTGTATTGCTACATTTTTAACATCATTTCTTTTCAATTTTTTTTTGTACAAATAACAAAGATTTCTCATTGCTCTTCTATGTAATCATATGGTATCTTGCATATTTAATATCACAAATGGTACAAATAGTAGTTCTACCCTAAAGGGAACAGATGGAAATTAAAATTATTTAGTCTTCCAGTTCCAAGATGGCCCAGTATTACAGAACTAATAGTAAGATCTCATTTTTATCATATGCATAGCAAACTCTTATTTGGTTACTTAAGAAACACTTTCCATTTGGAAATATTACTGGAACCTTTTTTTGGGGGTAGCTTGTATACCTACATTATTTGTAGGAACTGTGACAGGGAAAAAGTTCTGGCACCAGGAAAATACCGATGGCCAATGCCAGGAAATTATCTTAAGATTTGACCGGGCAATAAACTACAGAGAATTGCTGTTTTCCTGTTGGGGTTTCCATTATTGCTTTTTGACTGGCAGCATACCAAAGCCACAGATGATCTAAGGATGGAATCCTGCTCCTTCTGCAGCCACATTAACATCTACTGCAGCAAGAAGTACTGGAAGCAAGTTCTCAACCCTTTGCTGCCCAGGGCAAAGGTAGTCACAAGAAAAAGAGATATGTGTGTCATTATAGAGATCTGGGAGGGATATCTAGAATCTCCTACTTGCAACCTGTTCACTCCTGAGCATTAGGAGGGACATGATGCAGATACAGACAAATAAATGTAATAGGCAGGAAAGTATGAATTACAGCTCATTACGTTGGACAATTGCAATGAATGAATACAGATCTTTCCCAATTTGGTTTTGAGAAGGCATTTCACATTCTACTGAATTTTCCCAAGCTGAAATTCAAACTGTCATTATGATTTTATATTGTTTCTCAATTTCTGTTTGTGACATCTTTTACGAAAGAGATACTTTTCCAAAAACCTTTTCTAGTAACTGATTTATATCAGATGCCAATCCTTAGCACAGTTAATCTTATATCTTCAGTGGTAGCAATCGAGGTCAGTGACATGTCAAATCTGAATTGATGTTGCATACAAGAAAGGAACAAATTATTACCGTTGCACATGACAGAATCTGTCATGGTTACTAATTCTAGATTATCTACATCGGTATGTGCTGCTGAGATACTACGTAGTAATTTATTCGTTCAAAAGTTTGTAAAATAACTATCAATAAAGCATGTTTATCACTGAAAGGACATAGGATGCTTCTTACATTTTTTGTAATGTCACTGTTTTTCTCTATAGTGTTTCATTGAGCTGGCTATGGTGAGGCCAAACCCAGTAGTGATTAGCAGTAACAGGCTTGACAGGAAATGAAACATCTGACCCAGAGGGGAACAGAACAGTGGCCTCTCCTTGACTGCTATTGATACAGTACACTGAGGTAGGCTTTCAGGAGCTTTCAAATATTCAGTCTGCATTTATTACATTTGTTTAAAATATGTTGTGACCTGAAACAATTTTATTTTTTTACCTTGTGTCTCGTATAATTTTTAATTGCAATATGCAGAAGTTTACTTCCTGCTGACCTTTTGCAAATTGAAATCAACCTGTGGCACAGTGGGACAAATTAATAGAACTGGAATTGTAGGATTTCACTGATTTTCATTTTAGAATGGATCTATTACAGATATCTAAGTTATTTCCACTGTTTACNCCCCCCCTTTTTTTTTTTGTAAGGAGAAACTATATAAAATGGCTACGGAAAACTGACATATCACTCATTTCCTTTTCCAAAAAAGTTGTAAACATACATCAAGGAACCAGTTTTCATCGACTGTTTTGAAGATCAGACAGAACATTTAAACAGATAAGCTGATTAGCTTAATATTTTTACTCATCTATTCCTTTACAGAGCTTAATATTTATGGATGACTACAGCACGAGTTTCAGAATACCAGCCAGTTTTGATTTAGGATATATGATGATAAGGAACTCAACACTTATGATAACATTGTGAATTACTAACTTTCATTTTACTTTTAATGGGCTGGTATCAACATTATGCTTCTTGTTTCTAAGTTATATTATATATCCATGTAATGTATGGAAAAAAAAGAGGAAAATAGCTGGTACAAATTCTCCTAATTCAAGCTGATCGGTTTATACAAACTGATAGGCAAATTGGAAACGTTACAAACAGGGTTCATCTAAAATTATATTGAGAAGATGATATCATGCTGTGCTGCACTATGTTTGATTAAAGCAGATTCTTCAGAAAGAAAATTAAAGAAAAAAAGAAAAAAGTAGTATGATTGATTAAATTAAAAGATAACAAAATAGAAGGATTCTTTTTTTTTAATTGGAATAACAAAAAAAAAGTGATGGACATGCATACTATATGTGTTACAATTGCCTCCTATATTTAATATGACTTAAGTCTCTCCTATTCTGAAATATCTGAATTGTAGAGAAATTTAATACTCTCTTACATGCAAATGAATGCACAGGGCTTTGTTAGAATGAAAGGGCTGTCTAGGCTGTGGGTGTGACAGGAAGAACAGAATGTCTAAAAATGATCATGTTAGAACTGCCCTTGGGGGAAACAGCTTGAACTCATTTTAAGCGTCAGGGAAGACTGGGATGAAAAGAAGACCAAATCCCCTTCAGAGTCAAGACAGTGCACGCTCAGTCAAATTGTAATTTCAAATGTGAATGTTGGAATGCCAAGTAGATGGAATATTTCGGTTTCTTGTCTCAAGTGTGTGTGTACTGAGACAGAGGCAAATAAGGGATATTAACTTAAACAGTTAGATATATCTTGTTAGCACATCTGGCTTGTGATGTCACAGGAAAAGCCTATGTGGTGATGCTGAGTCACTGGAAACTGTACTTGTGAAAGATAAAGACATCTCTAACTGCATTGCATCCTGCAACTATTAAATATATGTATTAAATTATAGGGAACACTACAGTTTCAGAAGCATATGTGGCAAATCAGGAAATGTATATTTGAGGACTTAAAAATATATTGTTTCGATTCTGCTAATAATATGTAGAAATATGCTTTGTTGACATTTATGTATATTTAACATGCAGAACTGCAAAAACACATGTATACATAAAAGAAGCCTCATATAGGTCTGAATGCTATATATTACAAGACATTTATAAAATGTGCTTTGACTTGACTTTCATTGTTAAGCATGAAAATAGTCTGCAGCATGTTACCCATCAATGATCAATTCCACACATTTAATAATGAACCTTTTTCTTCTCATTCTGTGTTATATGAGTCATTGTTTTGATGAAAACCTCAGCCAAAAAATTCGAACACTCTCACCTAAAAGGCAGATTGCTGAAAATCCCTTACAAAGCAGTAAACCAACACAGCTCTTACTGGCTCTGACAATCAATGCATGCTGAGGAAACAAAAAACCTCAGAGGACTGTAGTCTATGAGGAACAGACCAGATAGTTCCATTTTAATGTTATGCACTTTTCTTTTTACAAAAATATCATTATTAACCCCAGCTTAAAACTTAACTTCTGACACAATGCTGTCTTTACCTGTTACAGCTGTAACATGTATACTGAATATACTGGATTATTATTAGTCTTCACTTGATTTTTATTTTAAAAATGTTGTTTTTCTTTAAAAATCCATCAGTATTACAAGTCAATAATTATACTACAGGAGATGTATAGCTTACTGTGCATATTAATACAGTGTGTGTACTTATATATATGCATACATACTCATACATACACATATAGCTTGTTTGTTTAGGTTATTTAGTGAAAACTTTCAATCTTCAGTAATGCCTCATTTGATATTTGAATACCTTTTATCTATTTGGCACTATAGATTATTTTTATGCATGTGGGAAGTGAATTGTTCCTTTCAGACACTTTCAGATCTTCTGTCTTCAGGATGGGGGAGAGGGTTTTGGAAGCGTATATTTTGGTAATGTTTGGAAGTAATATTTTGGAATGTTCTGAAATGCCATTAAAAGATGGAATGAGTGGGTTTCTATGGCAGATCCGATGATATGTACATGTGCGGTGGGGGCTGCCAGCTCCCCAGGCTGGGTGCTGGTAGCAGCAGGGGTCTGTCAGGGCAGGGCCTGGCAGCCTGAGCCCATCCCACTGCTCCAGCCAGGGGCAGGACAGCCGGGATCACCCAGGCAGCCCCAGCCCTGTGCACTGGACACCTCACTTGGGGACAGGGTCAAGCGTGGATGGGGACAGGGACAGGCTAGGATGTGGGCCCATGGCTGGGCCTGCCCGGTGAGGCCCATGTCTTGAAGAGCAGCACTGCTTGGGGCTGGAGAACTGCCCCAGTGCATCATCGCTGGGGCAGGGTTTGATGGCTCCAGGAGGCTGACGTGGAGTCCTGGGATGTGGGCAGGGTGAGGGGACGCCTGGTATGGGGGGCAGGCCATGATAGTCAGGGCTGGGGGCACCCTTGGGGGCCCCAGAATACAGCTACAGAAGAAGCAGCAATTCCCAGATATAGGATTTATTCCTGAAAATTCTTATGCTTTCCTTGATAGGATTACACATGCCTCATAGATAACTTCTGCTGACATCTAGGCCAACAGTTTCCAGAAATGAAATACATATTGATCTGAAAGAGCATGAAAACTCTCTCATTTTTTGAGTTGGCAGAGACTGATCAGTATAAATGTCCTGAGTCACTGCTTACATACCCTGAATATCATCTCTGTCTGCTGAAAAAGCCTGTTAGTATCGTAAGTATTTTATGACAAGGTAATACTACGTTTGGAAATCTATATGTTACTGGCATACTGTGCTGCCAGGCAGCTGCTTGCCCTGTTAGACTGTGCGAGTCTAGAGTCCAGGGCAGCAAGCCCTCTGCCAGCTGGGCAGGGGTCAGCGGTCTGCAGGACTCAGAGGCTAGTCCTGGCTGCTAGTTAGCAAGAGACCAGCATCTGGGGTATACATGCTCAGCAGTGTGATCACAGGCGGTTCAGTGCCAGCTGCTCTCAGTGCCAAAGAATGGCCTAGGCTGATTTGATTTACTGTTAGGGATGTAGCTATACAGCCCATGAAACACATTTATCTCCCTCACTCTAAACTATGTCTTCTTATTCCCCTCGTATAAGTGCAACCCATCAAACATTTAATATTTTCAAGTGTTAAGTTAAAATTGGGCAACTCGAAGAATTTGTGTTATGGTCAAACAGCATTGAATGTAATGCTTTCTTTGCCTATTTAAGGCAGAAGAGGTAGGCTCTGTCTTTGAAACTGCTGGATATTTGTTAAAGTGCTGCTAAAAATCTCCAAGAACATGACTCTTCTTTGCTGTAAGGCAAGAAATGAAGGGTACTGTTCATCAGCATGAATTAGTTTTGTTATGTTTTCATCTGAGAAAATATGTACTTTCTGCACACATCTGGTCATTGAGTCTGAACTTTGAAGACTTAATAGTGGATCACCATGTGGGCTGCTTAATGTTAGAATCTGTAAATTGTTCACTTAATGTGTTTGAATATTCACTTGTACTGAACACAGTAGGAAAAAACACACATCTGTTTAACTATCAAAAATGTGTTTTTAAATTTACAAATTTAAAATGCACAGCCTGACTGCTGTTTTCCAAGTTGCTTGTGCCTGTGCTTTAGAGACAAATAAATTTGTTTTATTAACTTAAGGTACAGCGTAAAAAATCTCAAATAATCAGTTGAGTTAAATTAGGAATGACATATATAATAGTGTTAGAAGTTTCTCCATGCGTGTTGCTTTCAAATGATGTACTGTGAACACTAATCACAAATGTGTACAAAATGGAATAATCGCATTAAGGAATCAGTGTACCTTAACTTGATATTTTCTTATTTGAATGCATGGTGAACAACAGACACAGGAAGATAGACTGCAGTTGCCTGATAAATAATTTTACCTCCCTTAGCAATTATTATTCACAGGAATACAACAGAACTGTCTATCAGTGCTACAATCTTCTCACAATTTGTATAAGAATGAATACAAATCAATAGTTCTGTTGTATCCTTTTGAGTAACCAAGATGGATGAGAACATGGTGACAGTCTGTCTAGGCAGCACAAGACAAATGTCTTCAGCCAGTAACAGGATACATATCACAATGTTTTCCTTTGTGGAGTTAATCAAGTACATTTCTTTACCGAGTTCAGTAATGTTATACATGTTTTTGACAAACTATTTCAACATGCTGCTAGTTTTTCTATCACTATTATTTCATTCCAAACTCTGAAGGTATTTATTTTATTATTATCTTAAATTGTTGAGTTGTTTACCTCTAAGTATGTGCTTTTCTTTAGAAAACCTTTCCTTCATACTAATACCAAAACGGAATTGTTTCATAGCATGTATTCAAATTCAGAAAATGTAATCAACTCCAAGAATGCTAGGTTTTGAACAGTAGATGTTTTTAGGTTTAGGCCTGCTACAATGAAATCAAGTAGTATTCAGCCTCCTAACATGCTGACCTGCAGAGGCAATTTTGAAGTTTGGAGAGCATAGACACATGTCAGCCCCAATGCTTTCTTCCATTTTTGGAGTCCCAAGTATAAGAGTCAGCTAAGCATCCGAATTATATAGGAATAATCAATTGCACAGATAAAAGCTGAAGAAACAATTTTGTTTTCTTCAGAGCAATTCTGGAACCCGTACTATACCCTGAGCTGAGGCTGATGTCATGCTTTCCCAGTAGGGGTAATCAGGAGGTAAGTGAAAGGGTGGGCAGCAGGCTAGCTGCCAAAAATGCCTTTACTGCAGTCCATAAAAGTTTACTTGCTCAATTTAGGCCTTGGGTGGACTGTGGTGTGCTGTACTTTGTGAAAGACATGGATTAACTGAAGAATCTAGAGAGCACTGTGATTTATAAAACATGATTTTTGGGGAAAACACAGTGAGTGGAATTTTTAAGTCTAGGAAACAAGACTGGGGGAGCGAATAACCTATCAACCTTGTTGGTGGAGAGCAGTACCAGAACTAATGGACTCAAAATTTTAATTACAAAGATTTTAATTTGAAATTGAAAAAAAGGAACTGTATTGGTTGTAGGTATCCAAGTGTGGCTAGCGGGGGGCTGCAGGAGGGTGTCTGTGAGGAGAGGCTGGGGCTGCCCTGTGCCGGACACAGCCAGTTCCAACCATTTCCAACTGCGCCCCCACAGGGCATGACTGGGCCCTGCACCCAAGGTGGTGACATTTCCGGGAAAAGTATTTAAGAAAGGCAGAAGAAGAGGGAACAACAAAGCCAGAGGAGGAAGTGAAGGTGGTGCTGCAGGCACCAGAGCAGATTCCCCTGCAGCCTGGAGAAGAGCCCACACTGGAGCAGGTGTTTAGTTCCCCAAGGAACTGCAGCTTGTGGAGAGCCCATACCTGAGCAAGGGAGAAGTGTGAGGAGGAAGAAGTGACAGAGAGAAACCACTATGTACTGGCTGTAACCCCCCATCCTCCTGTGCTGCTCATCAGGTTGGGGGTTGTATAGGAGACTGGAGTGAAGTTGAGCCTTGGAAAATGTTAAGGAAAGGTGTTGTAATGTTTGGCTCTTTGTTTCTCACTACCTAAATCTATTTTAACTGGCAAGAAAATAAATTAATTTTGCCCAAGTCTGTTTTACCTGAGACAATAATTGGCTTGATCTCCCTGTAATATCTCAACCCCTGACACTTCTCATCCTATTTTCTCCCTCCATCCTGAGTGAATGAGAATCTGGGTGGCCATTTTGCGGTTATGTAAGACTAACCCTCTACAAGAAAAAGTAAACAAAATTCCTCTAATGCAAGAGTGAAAATGGTGAAATCCAATGCCCAGAGAAGCTTTGGCAATCTCCTTTAAGATCTTTAAAAGAAGGTTAAACCAACATCTACCAGAATGAGCTAGGTAGAATTAATCCTCTCTCATATGAGGACAAACTAAACAATGTCTCACAATTCTGTGTGTTACTTTACTATGATTTAGTAGGAATGAAACACTCAAAAATATATAAAAAAATTCTATTAGAATTTTTTTGATGAAGGAAAAGATTAATTCTTTCTGTATGAAGCATATTATAGATCATGTTAGAAAAGATGGCTAAGCTAAACAGCAGCAGTTCCATACAATGTGATGAAGGTGAAATTGAAATCATTCACATTGAATTACAGCATAGAAGGATACAGAAATACTAGAATTTTAAATTCATCATCTTATTT
This sequence comes from Aegotheles bennettii, assembly GCA_013398125.1. Taxonomy (NCBI): domain Eukaryota; kingdom Metazoa; phylum Chordata; class Aves; order Caprimulgiformes; family Aegothelidae; genus Aegotheles; species Aegotheles bennettii. Next base: position 7,059 of record VZRW01012487.1, on the reverse strand, counting down.
CTTTAAATACCAAGAGGTTGCTGACCAAACAAACAAAAAACCTTAAAACTTAGAATAATGTTGTTTCAGCAAATGTCCTGCTACCCTGCAATTTTATCCTTTCTATATAGTTTAAGAAAGGTAAACTAAAAAGCAAAAGGACTACTGGAATAGTGATAGGAATAGAGAAGCCACCTGGAGAAAAATGACCAAAAAACCTGGCTTGTTCAATTTAACATGACAGCTGAAAAAGCTTACTAAGCTGATCACTCTTAATAAATAATATATGTGCTTAAACATAAGGATAAAGTATGAGTCATTAAAAGTAAAATACAGTATTAGCCTAGGAACTAGACAAAAGTAACTCCATAAAAGATGATTAATGATACATTCCATTTGTTCTGGAAATAAGAAGAAAAGTTTTAACCATTAGAAGAGTGACGATATCAAAATACCTCATTGTAGCCTAGAACAAAGCCTGTTCTTAGTCTTAAGAAGTCTTAAGAAGACTTAAATTGATTTACTTTGCTTAGATATTTAGAATAATTTTAAATCAAAACATCAGTAGATACAAAACATCCATCTCAGCAATGCTAGTCAGAAATATTGCAAATCACATTTTTAAAACAAGTATGCAAAATTGGAAATTTGATATGCACAGTACATAGCAGCAGAAGTTCTATTTCATAGATTCTGAAGAAAGACACCATGTCTGGTTTGTTGTCTACTGAGATGTTATGATCCAGTATAAAAGAGAAACATTGTCCATTAAGAAGATGAAATGTACCTACTGCATTTCTTCCAATTATTACTTTGATTTAAATATTTATAAAGCTGGACATTCTCCTGCATGAATCAGATGTAAATCATCAGTCATAGTTTAGCTGGAGAATAGATCTTTAAGATAAGTTTTTTTATAAAACAAATTGAATTTTAAGCAAAACTTTTAATAATAATTATTTTGTGTTTTGTCAGCTGTTCATTGCTGAAAAAAAAAAAAAAGATGTAGAGTGCAACAGTAAAAATAATGTAACTTTAGGTAAAATAGATCTCAGAAAGAATTTATTTTTTTAATGGAAAAATAACAAATCCATCTGAGCTCACAAGTAGATTTCAGAAGAACATGACTGTCTTTCATGTACACATAGTTGCACGTTGGTTGATAACTGAATGATTCCGGAAGACCTCTATCAGTTCATCAGTTGGGGACAATATAATCTAAATTTGTTACATTTAAATCATACAAATATATTTACATAATTTAATCAAGTGATAATCTTTCCAAATTAGTACCCTTTCCAAGATGGTCACTTCCTGGAGAAGAGAAGGCTCTGAGGAGACCTCGTAGCAGCCTTCCAGTACCGGAAGTGAGCCTACAGGAAAGATGGAGAGGGACGTTTTATGGGGGCATGCAGTGATAGGACAAGGGGGAATGGGTTCAAACTAAAGGAAGGTAGATTTAGACTAGATATTAGAAAGAAGTTCTTTACTGTGAGGGTGGTAAGACACTGGAACAGGTTACCCAGAGAAGTTGTGGATGTATTCAAGGCCAGAATGGATGGGTCTTTGAGCAACCTGGTCTAGTGGGAGGTGTCCCTGCCCATGGCAGGGGGGTTGGAACTAGGTGATCTTTAAGGTCCCTTACAACCCAAACCATTCTATGATTCTGTGATTCTATAAAATGAAGACATTCTTGTAAATGTCATTCCATCCATATAGTTAGGTTTTAAATGTTGTATACAAGTCACTTTTCAGAAGGGAAAAAAATTCCTTTATTTCGGAATAATTATGCTGCTGTTTTTGCTGACTCAGAAGAGGCAGTTAAGTATACAGAAATGCTTGTGCTGGCATTTGTCAAGCACAACTCAGTGCTGTCCTTTGGAATAGTTCATTTTTACAAACCATGATCATTGTCCAAGTGTGTATCACAGAGCAGTGCTGAAGAAATGGCAGTGATGCAGAACTAACAGCATACATTTATTTGTTGCATGGATGTCATAGCGTTATGGTAAGGGTGCTACCTCTGAACTGCACCTTTTGCATTATAAGCTGTCCTACATATGCTATTTCCTTGAGTATTTACCAGCCGCTTATCCAGACATCCACATCTGCTTGAAAGAGAGAATCTCAATTCAGATTAGAAGCTTAATTCACTTAGGTTGTGCCTTCAAACAAGCCAGTTTGAGATGGTAGTAATTAGGAAGTCACAGCCAAAGAGTACCAAGAACTGTTGTGCTGTAGTACCCTCTAACTACTATGGCTAAAAAAGTTGTATTGTTTGGGAAACCTGGGCTGATCTGAAGAATCGGAATGTAAGTTTGATATCGACCTTGAGCAGATAACTGTGTACCCTTGAAGAGGCCCCTTGAAGAGCCTGGGAAGTCCTGAGAAGAGCGGAGAAAACAAGATTAAGGAGCTGGCAAACCACCAGAAGAAGCTTATAGAAGTTGCAGCAGAGAAAAAAGTCATCCAATCATGAATAGTTGATCTTTTGTTGAACCAATTATACATGTACACATATTCCTTAAGAAAAGGTATATAAGAGCTTGTTAGAACAGTAAAGGTAGCTGTTAGCTGTTAGAGCCTCTTGGCTTTGGATCACTATTCTTTGTATGTCGTGTCCATCCTGAGCAACGACAGTATTGGACAGCTGAGAAACATGGGTTCATCAAACTCCTATGATCTACAGTAGTGCGGGAGAACTGGAAGACTGAACAGGTGATGAAACCTTGCTTAGAACAACTGCACAGCAAGGTAAGTACAAAGATGGCTTGTTAGACAAACCTTTTGTAAGTGTCCAATTGGAATGAGGCTCTCCCAAAAATGCATTTGCCATCAATATGCCACATCAGTTGTGTATCCATATCAAGTTCATGATCATGGAATGAGAAAATAAGAGGAAATAACAATAGCAGGTCATCAAGAGAAACTACAAAATAAAATTCCCTGTGTAACAGAAGTGACTCCATTTTAAACTAAGCAATGATTGTTTTGAAGTAAATTATTTTAGACTATCTTAAAAGTAAGCAGGTATTCATGTTACATGGACTATGCATTGCAGACAGTGGATACAAAATCAATCATAATCGCTGCCGAAGACATATTTTGGTGTTTTTTCCTGTGTTCAGCAACCATACATTTTGACTAATGTATGAGAAAGTGCAAGCATAAGCTGTGGATCTGTGATATTCCTGAAAGAGCATGCTTCCTTGATGCTGAGGTAGAGCTAATACTGGCTAGTTTGTGTGCCTTTTTGGAATGTAACATTACTATTTCTATCATAACCTAGAAAAAGCTGAAGGTTAAAAACTGATGGGAAGGGAGCACAGTTATTACTGGGTGTTTTCTGTGTGTCATGGAAGCTTTCCTTAGCTCTTTTAGGAAGTTGCAGGCATACACTTATCATCTGCATGTCTCTAAGAGTCAGCTGATACCAATGTATGAGTTGGTGAACTCTTCTAGGCCAAATGACATGAAACTAACTTTAGCAAGTTTCTGCCAGGCAAAGACTTTTTATTTCAACAAGGAATATGGAGTTGATCTTTATGTGAACTGTGCTGTATCCAGTAAATCATGGATTTGCATCTTATGCGTTGGACATTCAGTAGATGGCTGAATCAATAGCATCTAAAGCATTTTATTCAAAGGTGTAACTGTAAGATAGATCAGATGAACTACTTCTTGTTATATAGTTTTCCAATTATAAGGGGATCTTAGGGCCCTACATAACACCATTTAATCAAGGGAAAATAATGAGCTATTTGTTACTGGTACATTTACACAATGAATACATGTTTTGATTCCTAACATGTTAAAGATCCCTTCTTATCAACAGATATGCAAAGCTTGTGTGCTGCAACACAAAAATGTGTGGGAGGTATTATTAAGAACATTATTATTGTTACTATATCACAACTACAGCTTAGCAAAGTTTATAACTTATAGAGAAAATAAATGCTTTTAAAAAAGCATGAATAGAATTTGTTACCTCATGTGGTAGCACTAGCTTGAAAATCTAACTCTTGATTCACTGATTACTGGTGTGAAAGAAAAGGTCTTCTGAGGGCAAATACTGAGCAGCATTGTCTCAGCAGAAAAGGGGAAGATCTACAATGCATACCTAACTGTACTCCACTTGAAAATTAAAGATTGATTAATGAACGTTAAGATCAGAAGGGGTCAGTATGATTTTTATTTTATTTTTTTTAATTTGAGAAATAAGTGCTCATGTGTTACATGTTTCCATTCAAGTGATTTCTAAGGAAGGTAGTAGTCTTTTATTCATTTATTATTTACAGAATTCTAATTCCAAATTGTGATAACATAGTGTTTTATTTTGCAAGAGATAGTGGAACAAAATTGGAAGGGGGGAAACAAATGACTTAGAAGTTTGCTAGTGCTATACTTTGCCATTTACTTCCCTTCTAGTTTGAGTGGCCAGGACACATCTATGATACTAAGCAAGGGATAATTTGCATTGTAAACTCCTCCAATGCAGAAAATCCTACAGATGCTTAGGTATGCACCAACACATTTCCTGAAAACATCAAGTCAACAGAACATATGAGTGGAAATTAAGGTTTTCTGTGTCTGAAAGTGAGGGAATAAAAAGAGTTCAAGCATCATGACAAACCTGTAGTGGTTGAACTAGAAACTGCTCGCTGTTGAATTGGCATCTAATGTCAAATTCATGGAGTACTTTTAGCCTTTAATAAGACAGATTTATTGTAGGAAGAAAAGGCAGTGCAGTCACACAGAAAGAAAATGTGTTATAAGGAAAGAGAAATTTTATCTCCCGACTTTTAATTTCTTGAAAAGCTTCAAAGCATTCAGATACAACCATCAAAAACTCTATTATGTGGAGAAACTGGATTTCCTGATTTTGAAATCCAGTTACAATATTTGTAATGGCTTAGAAGCTATTTATTAAAGGTCACTTTCTGTGCTGAGTAGGTTTTGTTGCATTCACAGGAAAAATACTGGAAATTAGAAGCTCTCTGGAAATGTAAAATGAAATTTCTTTATAATCTCTAAGCACATATTTCTTAGACTCCAAGTGGCTGTGTCATTCTGTAAAATAAAGCATTTGACATGTTATATATCATCATTCAGCAATACTTGCAAATTCATGGGTATTTCCTAAACAGTAATATAACTACTTCAGTTGTGTAGTGCAAGAGTGAGTTTCAGTGACATCTTGTAGAGTTAAATACAATGCAAATGCTTAAATACATCCATTGCATGTTTTGAGAAACACAGTCTTTAAAAGTATGAGATGGTCATACACACATACACATCTCCCATTCACAAGTGAAAATCATGGTAAGATGTTTTAAAAGGCAGTGATAAAAATAGTGATTTGCAACAAATTTCTGGTTTTGTTGCGCATAAATCAACAACTGCAAAAAAGTAGCTTTTAACTGTCTCTTCAGAAGACCTACCTGTGCCATTGAAGAGAATCTGTGTGTTTTCATTTTTTAATATCCCCTAACTGCAGACATGAGGATGATTCTTGGAAGTATCCCTCGGGTCCCATCAGCTCAAGTGAAGTGGAAGTCCTATTGCTCTCACAATTCAACGTTTTAATGTCAAGATGTGAATGTTCATTTGGAAACTCTCCATGAGGCATCATTCACAGTCTTTTTCTTTGTATGTCTTATTTGAATAAACTCCTTGATAACTTTGGGGTTTTCTATTTAATTTTTTTATTAGCCTATTTTTCTTAGTACACTTTTTTTTGTAATTAAATTGAAAAATCAATTGAAAGAAATTGTGATTTCTGGTTAGTATAACTGCAAACATATAATTTATTTTAAGGTCTTCAGATGTGCTTGATATGATTTACCTTTACTACCTTATGATTTAAAGAACCCAGTCCAACCTAATAATCCTCAAAGTTAAACTTTAATAATTAAATACAAGAAAAGGACTTTAAATTACTTTTAAATTATTTTTTTTCATAAATACAGAATGTCTGCTTCTTTAATTCCATATGCATCTCAAGTTTTAAATATAAAATCTGGATTGAAAGACATCTGTGAGGTCTGCTTCTGCACAGCTCAGCACTTAAATCCATTTAAGATTCACAAAAACAGATCTGCTCTGCTTAGATTTTCTCAGAGCTTACTTAACAATTCAGTGGAGTGGATTCTGTACTCTATGATAACATCCAAAGTTTTGAAAAAGTAATAATTTAGTGGCTAACATACATCTAAAGGAGACACAATCTTGTGAAAGCATTCAATCTATGTCTGTTCTTACCGATGTACCTTGAAACTAGTCTATAAGCTGTTTTGGTGCAAAGGAAATTGTTCACTACTGCTGAAATTTGGCTGATATGTAGCAAGAAATTAGAGATTTATTGGAGAAAGAAAGTGAAAAGACCTGTGGCTGAAGTCTATTAACAAAAGTCCATGCCTGAGAGATAAGACCATAGGTCACATCTTTTCCGAAGAAAGTTTTAAGTAAAATACATAAGTAGTATTGGAAACAGAGACCAAAGATTTCCCAGTTAAAATGTCAATTACCCTATAAACTGGGGTTATCACTTCTGTTCTCATGCAGAAGAAATTTCATATGATGACACTATTTGAAAACATCTGGTTTTTCTGTGGTTCACATGAGACACCAACACTCATATTCCATTGTTCCCGTTTTCTGTATTCCACACTGGAGGTCAGAGGCAGACAAAAGGAGGCAGTAAACAGTGTAATTCTTCACATTGAAACATTTAGAAGGCAAGCATCCAGAAATGGAATTTGAATTCTGAGCTGGGAAATGAAGTCCCTCTTCCAGGGAATTTGAGAAGCCATCAGGCAGCTCTCTGGAAATAAAAATTACCTCAAACTTAATCTTAAAATTGTGATCTTATATTCTCACTTGACAAGAGACTCTCCAGGCTGAGAATTTAAGTGATTAGGAAAGAAAGACAGGTTGCTGATTGCCTTTTAACCCATGGTTCATGTTGCTGATTCCATGGAGTTTTGACAGAGTTGTAAAAGCACGTGGAGCAGCAAGCAGGGCACGGCAGCTGTTAGTGGCTGTTAGTGGCGCCTGTGGTAAGTGCTCTTCCTTTTAATT
>VZRW01012485.1:50527-78813 GCA_013398125.1 Aegotheles bennettii | reverse complement strand
GGAACCCCCAAGCCAGAGGTGCCCCCAAGCCAGAGGCACCCCAAAGCCTGAGGTGCTCCCCAAGCCAGAGGTATTCCCAAGACTGCTAAGAATTACCAGAGGCCCCTCCAAGCCAGAGGCACCTCCAAGCCAGAGGTACCCCCCAAGCCAGAGGCACCTCCAAGCCAGAGGTGCTCCCCAAGCCTACTAAGAATTACCAGAGGTATCCCCCAAGCCAGAGATGCCCTCAAGCCAGAGGCACCCCCAAGACTAAGAATTACCTTCCTAGCAGTCCGGTGCAAACGAGACACTGCTCTTAGGCCACGAGTCACAGATTGTTTGTCACAGTTAGCGGAGACCATGGATGCTCCCAGCTCCTGCTTCCCCCTCCGTGTAGAAACAAGGGAGCTCCTTTCACCGCCAGCCTTGGTGTGCAGTGATGCTCCACCAGCTGCATCCTACATGGGGGCAAGCACCCTGCCCTCCCCACCCCTGCCAGCAGTTATTGCTCCCTTTGGAGGGGAGGGATTCGCGAACACTGGATCACCATTATCCCTCTAACTTCCCAAGGCAGTATTTCTAGGGGTGTGTGTGTGTGAGGGTATTTCCCTACCTACAATGGAAACTACAAGGCCGTGGCTTATTTTTAGGGACACTAACAGAGCTGATCAGGTTTCAGGAATGTGTTTCAGAACTGGAACGAGATTTCACTGTCAAGATACTACTGTAAAAATGCTTTGGAGTCTTTTGGTGTGCTGAGAGGCCTCAAAGAAACAAAAAAACCCTCAAAGATTCAACTCCCTAACACAAGAGTCTTTGGTGGAAGCTGAGTTTAAGTAACTGATCACCACTTTGGAGTGATTGAGAGTTCAGTAATGAAGCAGATCCTGCTCAGGTTTGCTTAAGTCCCGCTGCAGATGTGCTCCAGATGTGCTGCGTGTCACCATTGCTTACGTGGCTTTGCTTTTTAGTATCACCTATGTGCTCCATGCATCGTGTGCATTACAGATTAGCCTCTGGAAGCATGCTCAAGGTTGTAAACTGAACACCACCACACAGTGCTGAGCTGGCTGGAATGGAGAGGAGACACAGGGAAAGCCCCCAAAATACCACAGCAGACTGGGGAAGGTGCAGGATAACACCAGGGTGGCCAGTCCCGTCCCGTGCACTGTACAGAGGCCGTGGCAGTGAGGCACAGAGAGCAAAGACCACTGCTCATTTTATTTTTTGCATGCAGAAACTCTGATTAATCACTTTGAAGAGAGACTTTAAGTGCATTCAAGCTGAAGCTGGCAGTGAGTAAGAAGCAGTCCCTTTCCCAGCATGAGTAGAAGGCTGTAGCAGGGCTGCAGCAATAACTGCAGCGAGGACCTGGGGCAGTGAATAGAATTTACTACAGCTTTAAAAACAGATGAAACCAGTGGTTCTGCTCAGAAAACTGATTGCATTGAGGCCATACTGGTCTTCTTTAATTAAGATCACTGGTTATGTGGCAAAGAAAAGAAAAAAAAGAGCATTATTCTTCCATATTCAGTAATGTGGAAGGGTGGGGAGGAGCTGATGGGGAAGGTGGGGAGGAGCTGGGGAAGCTCCTCATGGGGTGATGGAGGATGAACAAGCTAAGCTGTACATCCCCCTTTTGGGGGAGAGGAAGCTGCTCCTTGCTGGCCAGGTCCTGCTTGGGTCAGGCTACACCTTGGTGGATTACCTGGACCAAAATTGGGCAAACTGGGCTACTGAGACCCTCTTGGGGAAAGTGGAGCTTGCACAGCAAAGTGATAGAGGCAGATTTTTTTGGTGCAAACATAGGAAAGAAGGGGTTGACCATAAATAAACCTACTAAGGACACCCAGCCCAAGGCTGACATCCCTCAGGAGGAGGTCATCACCATCCATGCCACGCCAGAGGGGTGCTCCAAAATGTGTCGCTTGATCCTTGGTATTACACAGGAGGAGGCTGATGAAACTAAGTCAGCAGAAGACATTGCCCTCAAAATCATAGCACACAACTGTCTGGAGGCCAGAACCTCCAGAAGACTGAGCAGGACACGGGCATGAAGATCACCATTTCCCCATAAGTCCTGGTGAACACCAAGCCATCCCCTTCCACCCAACACAGTATGGGAGCCAGAAAACAGAGGAGTTGTGTCCTCCCACGCACACTCCTCACCCCAGGTGGACATCCCTCATTTATTAAAACCATTTAAGCACTGGATGGATGCTGGCAGGATCGTTAGCTTCTGGGGCACGGTGAGTTTGCTCTTTGTGTGAAGTGCTTGAAGAACACAAAAAGCTGCCAAAATGCTCACTGGAAACTCAGCCTGACCCTGAATTGGGGCTGTAAACAAGCCCGCACGCCTTGTTGTGTTCTCCCTTTCTCCCCTGGCTGGATCACAAGCTCTGAACCACACACAGCTCTCCTCCACCTTGAACACACACGTGAGATGCTGGGGGCTCCAGTCCCAGCATGGAGGGGGACAAGCTCATGCTAACCCAGCACAAGCGAAGCGAGATCTGGACGTGGCATTGAAGTTTCACAGACTTATCCAAAAGCAATTTTTCAAGTAAAAATGAATGAAAGGAGGGAGAAGCTGAATGCAGTTAGCAGAGGTAATACCTTGAACCCACATCTGGTTTATTCTGTGGTGCCTGCTTGCTTCCCTGTCCCACAGACTCATCCAAGGCCTGACCTCCCTTCCAGCAGCTTCCTGAGCAAATCCAGCAGCTCGAGGTCAGATCCAGCCTCCATGACATGGGTTGCATGGTGAAACAAACCTGGTCCTTCATGCTCAGCCTCCTGGCCATCCCTTGGGTTCACAGTTTGCTATCACAGTCGTTCTCAGCATCTCTTGCTGATCCAATCTAAACAACTTGGGGGTATATATCCAACCCAAGGACAACCATCCCCTCTCAGGTGTGTATTTAAACTCAACGACAACACAATAACCAACAGCCTCAGCTTTGTTGAAGAAACATCTCAAGGGAAACCCAGAAATTTCTTTACAGTACTTCTGTTTTCAAGAGGTGGTGATGGAAGACAAAGAAAACCCTAAAACACCAGTATGCACCAATATTACTGAACTGGGAGCAGAGCAGGGCAGGGCAGAAGGGTCCCCAGCTCCTGACCTGAGCTTGGCAAGTCACTATTAGCCAGCAACTGGGCTGTGCAAGCCAACGTAGCCCCTGTGCTTTCAGGAATTCTCCCACAGTATTTCTAGGGGTGTTCAGGCTTAAGACCCAGGGCTTTAAGACCTTCCACCTCTCCCTCCCAGGCAACCCCCTCGCTGAGCAAGTCCAGCACAACATCTGGCTCATCTCTTGCAACTGGAGAGGAACTCAGTTCTGGGAGGGGAGAGGGAACATGGAGCAGTTGGTAACTCCCATGTACAGATCCTTCCCTAGCCAGCTCCTGGCATTCAGGGGTTTCCCATCCAACCTCCCCTTGTTCTGCTGCGAATCAGCCCCAGGCTGTGCAAGGTTCTGCTTTGGGGAAGCAGCCTTCACACACATCTTTAATACGCCTGTTGCATTTCTGTAACATTTATCATCTGGCTATGGGACAAAGCTATGTACTGGAGGTGGTGTCAGTTTTTTTCCCCCCACAAAAGCAGCCTGAAGTCTATTTTCAGCTGCAGAAGCTCTCCGGGGTGTGACTCAGAGCTGATCCTTCCCTCTCGCAGTGTGACAGCACTCACAGGAGCTTCTCTCCGAGTACAAACACACCAGAAAGCAGGCAGGGCAGGAACCTGCCCTACACATGTCTGGTCCTTAGCTCCGACAATTCCCCTGCAAGCACCCAAAAAACTCAAAGCTCTTGGGTGACCCCAAGACAAAATGTGTCCTTCACCCCCAGCGCAAGGCTCTGGCTCACACAGTAAAGAACAAACCCCCCTGGGAAATGGCCACCATGAGAGACTTGGCCAGATGCTCCTGGAGTCAACGGGGATTTTATCCATAGATGTCCAGTCCTTCAAAATAAAACCACCAATTTTTTTTTCTTGGGAGCCATTCTGCAGCACCAGCACCTGGTAGGAGGAAGCATAACCACACTGCAAGGATTCATCAACGACCTGGAAGCCCCATCACGGATGGTTTGAAAGCCAGTCTGCACTTTGAGGTAGCCTTTTTGGGCCAGAAATAGCAGATCCAAGACAACTTCTGCAAGGTGGCATTTTGCATAATAAAGATGGGAGGTTTCACTCTTATCTCTGTCTTAAATTACTGAGAAGAGACGGGAGCAAAGGCTGCTTTGTCTCTGCCCAGCTGCCAGCCCCCGTGATTCTTCCTCCAAACACCATTGGGATTCACTACATCAACGACTGAACAAACAATGAGAAGTGGGAACAGCTAGAAAGCACAGTATTTCTGAAGTAGAGCAAACAAAGGAGTGTGACTGCATTCTGTTTAGGTTCATCCTTAATCAACAAAAAGGCAGAATTTACACATAGAGTCGAGTGCCCTGCAAGTACAAATCACTTTAACGGGATTGCAGCCAGTGCTGGGTTACACCACGTGAGGTATGTAGATCAGGACACCTTATCAAGTCGTTTGCATAATAAATGTTTCCATAAGGCAGACTTTTAATACTGTAAAAATGCACGGCTCGCTCCTTCACAACACCTAAGGGAATTTCTGGGTCCTACACTTTGGCATAAACCAGACGGGAAATACGCACCGAAAACCGAGAGCTTTGCCCACCAGTCCAAACAGCACCAGCCTGACAGATTGCTCTGCTGAGTTCCTCCACCTCGGAGTTTGCAAGACAAGAGACTGAAGGCACTGCGAGTCCTTCCACCAACTCCTTCCAGAATTCCACCCCCGGGCAGAATCACTTCCATGTGTTACACAGCTCCCGCTACCAGCCAGTGCCCGCACGGTGCTCACACGTGTGCACAAACCCATGGACACACAGGATCACCCTGGAGCCACGGGTTTGCCATCAGGGATACACACCCATGCTCTCTTCCAGAAGTCCTCACAGATAGGAAAGAAGTCACAATAACCCTTTAAGCTGTGAAATTCCTTTCCAGAGCACTAACAAGTCCTGCTTGACTTGCTCTGTAATTAATAAACCTTTCCACTCATCTCTTCGTGCATTTTTCCCAGCCAGGACCAGAAAATACGGAACGTTACTGGTTTGGAAAAGCATCAAAAAAATAAATGAAGGGGAAGACAGTGGGAGGAGGAAGGTAAGAAGCAACTGAAAAGGATATGAAGATCCTGAGAGCCAGGCATTCAGACTAACTAACATAACTTAGAATGGTTCAGCTATATATCACTGCAAATAGAGTTCTGGCCAAAAAAAAATAATTATATTTTATATATATATATATATATTGCTATGTCATTCATTTCAACTACGAGGTTCGAGGTCCTGTGGGAGGAGGTCCCTGCAGGGGAAGGACACCTCCCAGCTCACAGCAGATTAAGGCTTTTGCTTTCCTGCTTTGGAAGGGAAGGGTGCCGAAGCAAACGGGTCCCCGCCGGGCAGCTCCGTAGTCCTGGAAGACAGAGGGGCAACAGAGACAGATCCTGCTATGGCCTGCCTGTTGGTCTGAGAAACCACTTTGTAAGCAGCTATGGGCTTGACTTCGAGACCCTGCCCATCTTCTGGACTGTAGTGACGGGAATATTTGGACAAGGATTGCGGACGGAAGGGCTTGTTGGCCACGGAGCCCAGCGCAGCTTCCTGGGGGGCAGCGTGTCCTCCTTGGTTCCTCTCCCCGAGCACACCACCCTGCTCTTGCAGCACACCTTTAGAAGGGAGGTTCTCCTGGCTCTCCACAGCTCTTACAGAAGAGGGATGGAGATTGCTTGGCTGAGTGAACCCGGCAGAGGGATACAGGGATCTCGGCAAGGCCGTGGACCCGTGCGCTGCTGAATCCAGGCTTGGGAACATGGGGTTAACTCTGTGTTGGACATCACTTCCTTGGCTGAGGAAAACAGATGGTGCAAACGGTTCCTTAGCCACACTATGGGAAGTCAACTCTCCCATGCTTTTCTTTTTAGTGAAAGGGGCTCTCAGAAATACATCTGCTTCTTCTGGATGTCGAAGAGCCACGTTGCCCTTGGAGATAAAAGGAGCTTTGGTGAAGACATCCACCTCCTCAGGCACTTTTCTTGAGCTGCAGAAAGGAGCCGTGGCAAACACATCTGGTTCGTTAAAAACATCCCCGGTGTGCGACTGGAAGGCAGGGAACAGCATCTCCCCTGCTCTAGCCTGGGAAGACTGGGAATGGGGATCTTCTTTGGAGGCCTCACGTCTCTCTCTGGGCGCAGACTGCAGGAACCCTGGGCACAACTTGCAGGTTTCCTCCTCCTCTTCCGAATCCATCAGCAAAGGCCTGGACCCACTGCAATCCAAAATATCTCCCTCGTGGTCCGTCCCCTCTCCCTCGCTGCTGTAGAAGGAGCTGTTGCTTGAAGGACCATCTCTTGCCAAGTAGTCTGACTCCGAGTTGTGCTGCGTTTTCACCTCCAGTATCTCAGGCTGCCCCTTGTACAAAACAAGTCCATCACTGCCAGAAGGTCCTTTACAGAGCTCAAGAGCTACAACTGGGAACAGGGCCGGATCCCTCTGCAGACCTAAAAATGCAAGAGAAGAGTGTTACTCAGCCAGCTCCAGCTCCTTAGGCCAAAATAAGGATGAAAGGCACTTATTACACAGGAAAAGTCATGCTGGTCAGATTTAAACCACCATCACGCATGGGAAATGGGAAGGAGAGGGATGGCAAATGAAAGAAAAGAAAAATGCCAGGGAAGGTAATTACTGCACACAAACTGACACACAACTCTGCACTGTCGAGTACCAGCTTTTGGAAAGAGATGGAAGATGTTTGATACACGGATGGGCACACCCAGCACTCTCTCAGCACCACTCCACAAGGTTTGCACCGACACCCACGAGGACGACCACCACCAGAGAGGTTTGCACCTGCCTGGAGGGAGGCTCCAGCAAGCAGACAGGTTTTGTCATTTCATTCTGCACTGTTACTCACTGACTGCCCTACAAGCAGGTCTAGAGCTCGGCGTAACCTCTACATCTGTGAGCCATCCCACGGAGACGTGGGATTCCACTCGGGCATGGAAAACACCCAGGGATGCCCTACAATCCCCTAAAATATCGTGCACGTTTCAGAGTGAAGGTCAGCCTAGAGCTTTTCATGAATCCTGGCAACTAGAGCAGCATTATTTTAAACCACTGCAAGACAAAATTACTTTAAAGAATCCATACCATGACTTAAAAATCAAGTATTTGACATAACTGCAACAATCTGGCTTGCTTTTGCATTAGTGTCACGGGACAGTGCAGGGAGAGGCTCACTGCTCTGCTCTTCTCCACCTATAAGAGCCCAGGATGGGGTTGGTTTTGCCTTACGACTCACACAGACAGAACAGAAGATATCTTACCTTCAAAGAACTATTGGCAGGTTAGGAGTATGTCATTGGACTCATGTGAGCAAGAGGACAGGAAAAAGGCATGTGAAAACTAAGCAGTATGAATTGCAGAACAGGGAGGGGAAGGGGGTTGTTTGGTATCCACCGAGTGATGGACAAGCAAGGTACCAACCAACCCACCCTGCTGTGACAAAGTGGCATCATTGCATCCAGGCTCTGCCCAGGACAGCCCACAAAGCACCATTTCTCCATCAAGCCTGGAGATGAACACGAGTGAACCCCTTCTTGGGCACTTCTCCCAATGAAAGACACAGCAGTCGTTGGTTAGGCATCAAAACGGGTGTTTATTGGGAAACCATTCACTGGGGTACATCACACTGCTGAATAAAGACAGTGTAGATATGAGAACATGGTGTAAGTTACTCTACAAAACACTGCCTGTCTTCCCTGGAGCTTTCATCTCAGCTGGGAATCTCCCATCACAGGAACAGCCCTCCCTCCCAGGAGGCTCATTGGGTATTGACCAGGCATCACCAGGAGATTCTGAGAGCACAGACTGAAGCAGAGCAAGACCAGTGGCCACATCACACAAAAGCCTCTGCATTACCCAGTCCTCGTTGGGATACAGCACATGGGGAGGGAAAAGGCATTGATCATGGTGAACATTCCACCAGTGCAAAGCAAATACCCACTTCTCAGTAGAACAGTGCAGTAGAACAGTAGAACCTCAGTAGAACAGGTTCATTTGGTGGGAACTTTCTCTTTGAAGAGTGACTCGAGCTAGTAGGTGTCTACGTCCACGTAAGAGGTGACATTTAGGACAGAGCAAGAGGAGGGCTGCCAGGACACAAGCCTGTTTGCTTAGGACAGGAGCAGCACAGAATGTGGAGGCACCATATGATAGGCATAACGCTGGATTTTTGGAAAATTACTTTTCCCAATGTTTTCTTGCTCTCTCTCCCCACCATAAGTGAGGGCAACAAATGCCCTGAAGCCATTTCCACCCTTTCCAAGGCCAGAATTACTCTAGGAGGAAAACATGAAGCAATGCTTGGGCAGGAGCTCGTTGTGAGGAGCTGCTTTCACTCAAAGCTGCCAGGAAACACAGCAAGAAGGGATGGGCATTGACAATTTGAAAACAACAAAGATGGGCACAGCCATACGAAAACCTGAGAAGTTTGGAGATTTGCTGCCAAGAGAGGAGCACCACCTACACACCCACGTTGTGTTTTTGTGATGCTGAAGGAGAACGACCCAGGTCTCAGCTCCCACCCAACAGGAACCAACCTCAGGCATCTTTGCTGTCCCATGGTCTTGGGTTTGCTCAGTGTCCTTTGGCAGAAAGCAAAGGGACAATCCCAGGAGCTCCAGCAGCATCACTGCAACAAGGCAGCATCATGCAAGCATTTTACTTTAGCCAACATTTAGGGGCTCAGACACCTCCTCTCACAGTTGTCCCTCTCCTATGTTCAAAGGTCTGAGCTCTGCTTAGACACTAAAACGTGGGATCAAACCAAAGTAACAAAGAACCTCTTTGTGCAAGGGTCAGGTCAGAGCTCACCAGGCCAAGTCAGTGCCCTCCTGCAAGGAACCACAGCTCCAGGCTTTGGTTCAGAGGCACGCGGTGCTTCACTTCCAGGAAGGCAGAGAATGGAAGTCAGCCAGGGCTGGGATCAGAGAGCAGCGAGGCTGGAGCATTCCAGGGGCCATCTCACATGAAACTGGTTTGTTCTGTGTCACAGCAAAGGAGAGAAAGGGGCACTCCACGAGCTGGTAACAGCACGAGGGCAAAGGACAAATCTCATGCAACTGAGACAGTGCCTTTTTGTTTGATGCTCTGCCCCTCTCTGCTCCCATTCACACCACGGCACAGCCACAAGAGAGGCCTGGAAAGCCACAGGCAGGTGGTTTATGGAACCAACACACAAAGCCCCTCATGCTAAAAGAGATTCCTCTTTGCATCAGCAGCATTTCCTAACATCTGCCTACACCAAGATGGACACAGGCAAGGGGCAGCTGCCTCTTTTGTCCCCCTCCCAAGCTCTGTGTGTTACTTCATGGGGAAGCATCCCTTATGTTTGCTATTAATGCTCAGGTTTGACCACATGCAGCTCCTAACAGCTGCACCATAAAACCTCTACAGAAGCTTGAGTTCATAGATGAGGCTTCTCTCTACCACTGTACAGCATTAGTGTGGTTTTTTATCCCAAAATATATGCAGCAAAGAAACAATTCCTAAACTACACTCCAGCTCCCTTTCTGCAGGGAGAATAATAAGCCCTCATCATTTGGTACCCCAGGAATACACCCTGTGCCTGTCCAGGCAGCAACCTGGGAAAAAAAAAGGACCATTTACCCCAAAGTTACAGCACTGAGATGTGGCATTCCCCCATAATTAAGGAAAACAGGGCACTGAAGTGGCAAAGTACTGAAATAACTGATGGGAAAGCACAAAATATTTATTCTCCCTATTGCAAGGGGCTGCAAGAAGGCAGAGCAGTCACTAAGATGATCTCATTTCTGGAGCAGAGCCCAAAACAAGAATGCCAGGGGAGACAGAATCATAATCAGAGGTCTCTCATAATCACAATCAGAGGGCTAAAGCTGCTTCTCCACTGAACAACTCCCCTGGTTTCATCCAACCAAAGGCAGGATGGCTTCACCGTGTGGCACCAGGCACCTAAAAATCAGTGCAGTTACGAGTATGCAAGATTACTAGTTGGGCATTTTAAAAAGGTCAAAAGATTCCTCATCCCTTCGTTCTTGCACCAGTGGAGTTTATCCTTGTATTCCAATTCCTCGGAGTTTTATCATTAAAGAATGCAGAGCTTTCAGTGAGGAGGCACCAAAGCAGGACACCACAGGTCAGCATCACCACCACCGAGTCACCAGGCAACGATTTGGACACCAAAACTGAGCATTTCTGCCCAAAGTCATAGAATCATTGAATCATTATGGCTGGAAGGGACCTCCAGGATCATCAAGTCCAACCTTTATCCCATCATAGAATCGTTCTGGTTGGAAGGGACCTCCAGGATCATCAAGTCCAACCTTTATCCCATCATATTCCTGACCATTAGACCATCAGATCCCAGTGGCAGATCTGGGAGCAGCTTGAGGGTTCTTTGGTTCCAGCAGGTAAGGGATTTAATGTTCTAGCTTTGGCCCACTCCTACAGCCACTTGCACCATGCAGAGTGAGCCAGGGCAGGTGATGGCCACACTGACCCCACACACCATAACCCAGTAGCTCACCAATACCAGCATGGGGTGGTTCCCCCTCGTTCCTACTGCGCACGAGCCAAGCGTTCGTACGCCAGTCACGTTTGAGATGCAGCCTGGGACCATCTGAGAAAAACACCAGGTGAGTTTTGAGGGGTTAAACTCCCACCCGTGGAAGGCAGGGGCACAAGTGTCACACCTGAAACGTCCTTAAACCAAGCCCAGCCAAGCAACCCACCCTTCCTCCCAAGGAACAATGAGATCCGACGCCGTGCTGGGCACGGCTGCCTCCAGAGCTCATTTCAGTTATGGAAACAGGAACAAAAAAATAAACACAGAGAAAATCCTTTTCCCCCACCCCTCCCCAAGTCTACATGATGCAGTTTTGATGTCCAGCACCCACACACCTCAAGGAGAAGTCACCAGGACTCGTCTTCACCTGGTTACTGGGAACTGAGTTGATGGATGAGCCTTGCTCATCAGAGCACTCCCCCACACCACGTCCACACCAGCTGCTCCTCAACTCTGACCAACCCCTTCAGAGCTCCTCAACTAGGAGATGTATTGGCTAAAAGGAAAGCAGCTTCCTCCATACAGACACACCCCCATCTCTAATCAGAGACCTACATGCTCCTCATTTGCTTGGATGCCCCAAAACTTGCTGAACTCTGCTCTGAATCATAGCTGACCTTTCATTGTAATAAAAAATTCAATCGATTTTTATCCAAGGTGGTTTTGGAAAGCCACTGGAGGCAAGATCCTGCAAGCTTTCAGGCTGAGCAATGCCATCATCAAGCACTTATAAGCAGCCCCCTCTGAAAATAATTCTGCTCCACACCAAGGTTCACTCAAGCTGTCGTTTGCTCGTGGTGAATGGGCTGGTGGAGGATGCACAAGAAGATGCCACCACCATTAAAATTCTTCCACCCATCTCAAGACTTCTCCAGCAGGTTGCACAGCACCTACAGCCCCTGGCCAGTCCTTCATACTGGGTCATGTCCCAAGAAGCCCCATGAAGACTTGGACAACCAGAATTCAGGAAGCTGCAGCACCTTCTGGTTTTGGGCCAGATGCTCCCACCACCGTGGATGTTGTCAGATCCAACACAAATTTGCTGATGTCTGAATTGTGGGTGCAACACTTGTGCTCATCTGGTTAAAAGATGAGTCAGGGAGACTTCCAAAGGTGGGGCACTTCAAAACTCCACCCCCTTAGAGCAAGCAAGAACCAACATCTCAATTCCAACCATTCCACTGACCACCTTGCCACCCCAAAACCAGAGTTCATTCTCACAGCTGAAGCATGACCTTGACTTGAAAGGAAATTGCTCCATGTGGTGCTGTGGTGGCATTTAGAGTAATCCACCAGGAGGATCCATCAGAATAGTTAATGCCAAAAACACTACTCCTGGGTTGTGCCAATGGGAGCAAACAGCACATACTGGGCAGAGAGGACAACACCCGAGCCTACTCCCCTTTAAAAGGGGACAGAAATGTCTCCCATGGGTTCAACCAAAGCTGTAAGAGAATTATTCTTATGCCATTCCAGGTAAGAACCTTCTCCCATGTGGACACCTGATGAGAGTCCCATTTGTTCCTTCCCAGCAGCAGCTTTCATACAAACTCCTCAGCCTTTAAGCAGCACACCAGCACGGACCCAATGCCTGCAGGACAGGCATTTTGTGGGGAGCTCGAAATTAATCCCAAATATCCACTCATTTAATCTCCCTTCCATTCATTTGGCAAAGAAGTGGCGAGTATTTTCTGATGGAGCTCTAGATAACAGACATCTCCATGTCAGCTTCCATTGTATCGTACTCCCCACCCAGCTCCATGAAGAGCTACTTGAAAAAGCAATAAAATAAACATTCACATCTGCTTATTTAATAGCATCATTAACAACCCAGTGCATTTATCATTTTTTCCAGAACCCTTGAACAAGCGCCATTAGATTTAAAATCTTAAACATTCTTTAAAAGTACTTTAATTCACAGAAATCTTTGTTTCTAATATACAGTAGATGGTTACTTTTTTTAAAATCCATTTTCTTTTCATAGAATCTCAGTATCTGACTATACAATAACTTTCTATCTATAGCGTCTTCATGATTTCCAGTCCAGCTCACCTGTGCTTTAGGAATATAAAACAAAAAAAAATAATAAAGTTCTATCCACAATTTTACTAAGGTCATTTCCATAGTTCTCATGTAAAGCTTCTCTTGGAAAGTGCAGTATACACATGTAATGATACAACACACTTAAGCAATACTTTTATTATTCAGTGTAGGTTTGAAAAGAGTAACGTAGAGCAGACACAATCGACGGTAGTTTCTATTTACAGAATTTGTTAAACTAAGTGTCAAGGTAGGGGGGGAATAGCAGAGAGACTGGAGAGAGGGAAGGAGAAGTCACGTACTTTGATTTCTTTCCTTGTCAGCGAGAGGTCAGTACAGACAGATTTCAGTCGTTCATACTTTCGCACGTGGGAAACTGCACTTTTTTTACTAATACAGCTACATACACATACACAAGGTTAGCAGTAAGCTAGTAATTATTCCACTACAGAGGAAGAGTCCTTCTGTTCAGAAAGAGCTTTCAAATACAAGATAGAAATTCCGGACTTCATGACCATAAGCCAATGGAAACGAGTTTAGAGTATCCAGCTAGTTGACAAACTAAGCATGGGAAGGGAGAAAGAAAAGGTAAAACCCATCGAGTCGTAGCAGCACTGATTTCAAACCATCTGAACCAAGTGCATGCTTGTTCCACAGAGACTGGAGAGTGGAATAAAGTCCACGGGAATCTTTGTCTACTGAAACAAATGGTTCCATACTTAACTGGTTTGCACTATATGCAGTTACAAGAGAAAACGGGGGAACCCAGAACAGATACCAGATGCTTGACTAAAACCAGGATTAAAAATAGACAAACAACTGTAGGACAATTTGTTTCATACACAATTTACAGTAGGTTGGGGGGGGTGGGGTGTTTCTTTTTTTTTTTTTCCAGGCAAACACAAAAAAGAAGTCACAGAAAATACATCTGCTGCTGCCACAATGCCCTTTTTGTCCAAAAAAAGGTCAACAGAATGCTAAGCACAGCCATACTCACATGTATTTGGTTCAAAACTGTGTTATATTTCACTCAGGGTCATTTTTGCAGCTTCAATAATCTGTTTTCTGGGGGGGTTTTTTGTGTTGGTTTTTTTTTCCCCCTCCCCCAAGGAAGTGTGGTTGATTCCCAAGCAGGATTGTTATAAACAGCAAACCAGCAGCTGGGGGCAGTCTGGAAAACTCTCTTCATATGCACCATCACCAGAGGTACTAGGCAAGACTGCTTCAGAGGAATTCAGTGCTGTCTCCTCCTCTGACTGGCAACTCAGAAACATCCTAACCTGGCTTCTGCAGGAGAGGGGACATCCCTACTGCCCCCACCCAGCCCCGTCCCTCCTGCCCATTGAGCAGAAATCAGGAACAAACCAAAACCCAAACCCAAACCCACCAAGATTGAGCTCAGAGTTGCTCACACACTACACTCTAAGGAGAATGGAGGGGTTGTACATCAGCTATGAGCATCTAAGCCATTGCCATTAGGCTTTCTGTGGTGCCATGTGGACATCTCAGCAGGGATGGTGCTCCCTGGAGACGTGGGCTAGCAAGGAGAGGTGCAGAAGGAACCACAAACAGGTTTTTACCAGCTTTTAGAGAGGACTACCTGGAAAAAACTGAGACAGAATCTTTCCCAGGGCATGGGAAGACAGGGAGAAAGGTGGGTGACAGTCTCCTGTTGGCAGATTTGTTTGTCTTTTCATTAAGGAGGGGGGGGAGAAGAAAAAAAAAACAAAGCCCAAAAGAACCACAAGTGAAGGAGGTGACTCTTCTGGAAATGAAAACAGAGGATTAGGTACGTTACAGAAACTGCGTCTGCTACTGTGTCACTGCTACAGGTCTATGAGCTGATCCACCAGCAGTAAAGACCTGGCTATGTTGGGAAGACTGGACTCAGAGCTTCCACTGTTGTTTCTAGAATGCCCACCTGGAAGTGTGAGAGATAGGAATTCAGTATTGAACAGGACACACACACACGACAGTTTCAGATGTTCAAGAGCAAGCAAGCAAGCAAAAAGTCAAAGCAAAACAGAAAATCTGCTCAAGCTCTTCTCATTATTTGCATCAGGATAGCAACAACATCCCCCTGCTTGCTCCTCCACCCTCTCCCACCCCCCCAACCTAGCTCTCTCGACTGGCATGGGAAACCATCAGAGCAGCCAACAAACCCCTACAAACCATCTTTTTTTCAGGGGTGTTACATCCAAGCTGCAGAATTCTGTCCTTACTAAAGGACAGGGACCTTACTAGGGCTGAAGGACCTAGAGAAAGGGCTGTTTGAAGTTCTGAGTCATGAAAATAGCAGCCAACAAACCCCTACAAACCATCTTTTTTTCAGGAGTGTTACATCCAAGCTGCAGAATTCTGTCCTCACTAAAGGACAGGGACCTTACTAGGGCTGAAGGACCTACAGAAAGGGCTGTTTGAAGTTCTAAGCATGAAAATAGCAGCCAACAAACCCCTACAAACCATCTTTTTTCAGGAGTGTTACATCCAAGCTGCAGAATTCTGTCCTCACTAAAGGACAGGGACCTTACTAGGGCTGAAGGACCTACAGAAAGGGCTGTTTGAAGTTCTAAGTCATGAAAATCAGTTGCTGTTTTAAGAGCACCTTTGAGTTGCAAGGAAAGCCTTGCAGTGGCTTTCTACAAGTGATGCTTTGATAGCAAAGCAAAGATGCTTCTTTTAATTCAAGTCAGCCTATCTTGGCCCAGCTTTGGTAGAAATCACCTGGCTTTCAGCAGGGGAAGAGTTTCTAATGTCTGAGAGCTTCTCCTAATGGGTGTCAGTCTTTGAAAGCCAGCACTGGGTGCAGAGCAGGCGCATGGCACACGCCTGCTGCAAACAAAAATGGGAGTGAGGGAAGCCAAAATCATTCTACATCAAATTAAAAAAATAAATATCAACCCTAAAAAACCTGGAGTATGTTTTTAAACCTGTTCTAGAATATCAAAAGCTGTAATCAAAACCTTTCAATGGCCTCACAAGACCTATTTGGCTGACCAGACTGCAAAATGCTGCCTACTTCTGTCCCTACAAGAGCTACAGAACACAGCACTGTTGTTCCTCTTAAGGAAACGGTGCTGCTTCTTAGACTTAACCCTACAGACTGTTTGCAAAGATCCACATTAATGGGATCTAGGAATGCTGAACAAGGAGAAACTTCCCAGCCTCTGTCCTAAGGACTCTGACTGCTCGAAGCTCTTCAAAGGAGGTGGGTGACGTGTACCAGATGTCTCACGCTCAGTTCCCACAAGCACCTTTGAAAGACATCAGCCAGAAGGCAAAAAACTCACTTGCAGCAGGAGTCAGAGGATTATCAGCATCTCCCTTTCTTGTGGGACCTCCACTTGTTGGCTTGAGCAGGAAATAAGAAGGTTGGAGGATGCAGCCACAGAGGGGTTCGTGTGCCCTGCCTGGCAGGCTGCTAGAAATTATTTTAGGGGAGCTATGGGTGCTTGCACATCTAATTCTCTTTTGGGACATGTAGTCTTCTCACAGAGAATCCAGAGACATTTCAAGGCCAGTGTAAATCAAAGACTAAGCTCACTAACTGCTACAACAATAGTATCTTACAGTTCACAACTTGCACTACTTTACTGCAGCACCACTGCCCCAGAACTAATTTATGTTCACTGTTTTCCTCTTTTCCTTCCCTTTTTCACCCCCAAATCCTGGCTTACCTTGTGAATTTTTGGATATCAACACTGGAATTGGGTCAAACTCATCTTCTGTCACTTTTTCAGAGCCCTCAGGAGCATCAAAGCCTGATATCAGGTTAGTATCTTCTGCAGCATGAAGGAGAAAGAGCGAAAAGGAAAGGAAGCAGAGATAGCAGAGAAGGCTGGTTAGAATTGCTGAGAAGTGTTAGAACATCTTGGTTTTCAGAGACAGGGTTTAGAAGCAGGAGTTTCATTTAAAAGGTGAAATAAAGCTGGTAAGTCTTTGGTGAAGGAGGGAAGTAGTAAGAAAGCCAATTAATACAAAAACAGAGGGAAGGGGTGTGGAAACAAACCAAAAAGCCAGATGAGTCATGAGAACCACAATAAAATTTGGCCAATCTGAAGGGTTAATGCCTGGGGCTTGTGCTCCCAAGGCCTGAAGGTGTTGTGTGTCATCACCCAGTGGCTGTCAGGTGTCAGTACAGTCTGAGAGCACGATCTGGCTCTCTAGATACCAGCTCTCATGCACAGAGAGAAAAAGGCTGGGAAAAAAAAACCACAGAAGAAATTCCAGTCATCTGCATGAGACCAAGTCCCTGAGCTTTCACCTCCAGCAATAAAACAAGTGCACTATCAAGTCAGATTTGAGGAGTTTAAATGCCTGAAGATGTAACCAGATACAGAGAGAGACTTTTTAAAGGTCCCTGGAGCAGTTCTGGCATTGACTGCATAATCCCATTGATTTCAGACCACATCAGCTGCAGTCAGACACTTGGTGGGAGGCACTTTCAATCATCTCCAGGCTAGGTGAGACATTTATCTGTCTCATCAGGCAATTACCTACCTTTAGGGACTTCCACACTCTCATTGGGCATCACTATTTGTCACTTTAGACACCTAAAATACTTTCCAAAGCTTGGTCCTCAATCACCACGTGAAATATTCCTGAAAGCCTAGCAAGGACACGGACAAGCTGATGGTTTCCAAGGAACAGGAACGCTCCTGTTTGATTCCTATCAAGACTAAAAGTTCTTTACCTAAAGCTGATGAATATGCTGAGAGGTTTTGGGTGAGATGCTGCTAGAAACCAGTCCTCTGGAGGATCAGACCCAGAAAAAAACCCCTCAAGTTCTACACAAGACCAGCCTGTAGAGTGTCAAAAACACAACAGCATCTCATCTTACTGGGAAGTCTCATCTTGTCACCACTCTGTCTCTGGAGTTATTTATTTGTGGCTCTTCTCAACCCACCTGGGACCATTTTACAAGCATCCTATTTCCATGTCACTTCATTTATACACACATTTACTCCCAGCTCTGGAGTTTGCTGTATCAAACAGTTACAGAACAGTTATAAACCAGCTCAGTTATGGGCTCTCTTTCCTAAGGAGAGGGGAAAGTCTGGCGAGTGTCCCCGTTCTGATCCCAGAGGGAACACAAGTCACGCAGGAGTTTGTTAATCCATTTTCTCATTAAGTCAACACTAATGATGTTTTAGCTTTGCTGTGTTCCAGACGTGGAGTAATAACTGCTCGACACACATTTCAAACCATTTACTCAAAATCAAGCCCTGTGGAAGTCTATCGTAGCAATGAGCAATTAGCACAACTGCTTGGTGAAATCCAAAGGATCTGTGTAAAACACAGACTCATTTTGAAGAGCCATCAAGTGTGAAAATTGATTACAGACTGGTTTTTGCTGCGATTCCTCTAAGGACAGATCATTTTCTGTTGCTATAGGGATACTCAGCGAACGAGCTAAGCAAAGCCCATCATCAAGGGGCACCCAGTAGTTAAGATTTGTGCTCTGGGCTTCTCTTTTCGAGGCAATAAATAGCACAGAAGTCCTGGTCTTCCCTCCCACCTGGGTGAATGTGCACTGCACAATATTCACTGCAAGTCTGGCTTATGTGAGAGTCACCTGCTAACATCTGGCATTGTCCCCAAGGGACACGCACACTGCTCACAGCTACTTTAGTCCACAATAGGGAAGTGCCAGGAGAAGTTCACTGTGCAAGTGGCACTCCAGCTGCCAGCTCTTCAAACTATTCTGTGCCACTGCTCCAGCCACGCTGCATGGAGGTGGCCCAGATGCTTTGCAGCTCAAGAATAAAAAGCCATTGGAATTAGGACTCAGCTTCCCAGGGTTCTCTGCTCCTGCTTGTTAGCAGAGAGAGAACAGAGCTCTGATCATTGCTTGGTATTTCCACAATTCCACTCAAGTGCAAATATTGAGGTAGAGAGAAGCAGACCCTGTGTGGTAACTCCTAAGAGCTGCACATCAGCCCCTGCAGCTCTTAGCAGTTATCACACAGGGTCTGCTTCTCTCCCACAGCTCTACATCTTGTGCTATTGTGAAACTGTTCCATTTTTCAGTTGGATGTTGCACTTAGACTCTCATTCATCTCTCCTGTAACACTGCAGTTTGACTCCAGACCCTCTCTTGATAACCTCTGAAAAGGAGAACGTTCTCCAGATCTGAGAGGTCTCAGCCACGAGCCTCAGACACCAACTCTGGCAAACAACAAATCCCTTTCATGGCAGAAACCTGTGATACCAGTGCAGAGGATTATGAGGCTCCCTTCCAGAATTAACCAAGCAGCTCTGAAATCCCACGTCAAAAAGCAAGCCCAGAGTTCATTCCTATACAAACCTGAAGAAGGGCTGCACACAGAAGCCCACCCTCTAAGCCAACTGTATCCCTTCTGCTGCATCCCTGTTCCATGAAGATGCCTCCTGGCTTGACAAACCTTGTTTTCACAGTCAGGCTGAATACTTTCATCAATTTTTTTAACCTTAGTACTTCAATGTGCATTCCAAGCTTCACCAGCTTGGGAAGAAAGCAAAATAATGGCTTGGGGGAAAAAAAACACCACCAGAACATGGGGCAGAGCATCTGCTTGGGTAAACCAGCACCAGCTTCACTTCATGACAGCTAAAGACCACGTCCCAGGACATTACAGACAAAGGGACAGTTTACCTTTGTGAGGTTGAGCTGCGAAAGCTACAGGAGCAAACTCATCCAAGAGGTCAGCAGCAGGGTTAGAAAGCAGAGAACAGTCAAGCAGAGAGTCTTCCCCAGTGAGAGAGTCTGAGTCCAGGTTAGCATCCAGCGGCCACAAGGGAGCATTAAACAGGACACAAACACCAGTAAGTTCATGTTCTCACACTCCTGTTCCCATCCACTTAGGGTACAGACAGAGCCTTGATGCAAAGCCAGCAAAAGAGCTGCCATTTTTTGTGATGGAAAACTGCTTGGGGATGAGGGCAGAGCATTCCCAACCCCTTTATCAACATGTGACATGTTACCTGGAGGTAATTGCCCTCTAAAAATTGAGTGTACAACGAGAAGATCCCACACAAGTTAAAGAAGGGAGAGTGAAGAGGAGGGAAAGAGTTGCAGGGACTCTCTGGCCAAACTAAGTGCACTGGCTGTTTCACCTCTGAAGAGGTGTCGAGTCCACTTGGTGCAGAAGTGGCCAGATCAAGGTCTTCACAGTAAGAAGGGACACAAATTGCTTACGACCATGCCCCAGTGGAACAGACAAAAACCAGTGACTGCTCCAGATTTCCCAAGCACTTCATCAGAGCAACACTCTGGCACCTACAGATCTGCAAGGGTGGGTTGAAGGAACACAACGTTGACCCTCAAGGAACCACGCAGGTTACACAAGCAGGCCCAGTATGCACCAGTGGGAAAGCACCAGAGCTGCCTATGTTGAAGCAGACACCAGTATGATGAGCCCCTGTCCCCCACAACACCCTCCAAGCCTCACCAACCTGTTCTGTTGGAGGTGACCGACTCGGTCTGCGACACAAGACACTGGGGCAACGGAGCCTCGAGGCCCGGGATGAGACTGTCAACAGCTACGTCGGGTTTTCCTTTCCAAATGTGCAAAAGGACAGAGCAGAGAAGAAGCCAGAGGTTAGTTTGCAAGGCACAGAACGAGTGGGAACTCAGCCAGCAGTCGTCTGAATCCTTTAGTGACCCTTTCATAGGTGTGAGCTCTGCTGGTAGCAACAAGAGGCTGAAATTAGACCAATGTTGATTTAATCAGGAGGGAAGAGTGTAACACGTTGGTGTCTGTTGGGTTGGAGTTTTTCTGTGGGTTTGTTTTGATTTAATTCATGCAAGCTCAATTTGAAATATCCAGAGGGCAGAATGGGAGGTTGGTAATGCCTGCCCTGCAGCCAAGCAGAAGGCCTGAGGCTGGAACAAGCTTTTGCAAGATCCTTTTACAGCAAAAGGAAAACACTGAGCTTGCATTAGAAGTAACAGATCATTCAAACACCTACTGTGGAGCCCTGAGAATATTCCCAGTTCAGCTTGTAAAAAAAAACAAGACATGGTTTGGGTTTTTTTTTTCATTTTGAGTGCCCAGTGGAGCAAAGAGGTGATAAAGTTTTGGAACTCAATGTCTTATTGAACACACCAGCCCTCAGCACCATCTAACGCTGATATCCATTACATGGATACAACAGGAGGTGTTCACAGAGGCTGGGTAGGAAGATTTGTTTTTCTAGAAGCCATAAAGGCAAGGGGCAGAGACATGGAAGGTGACTGTCACAGTCACCAGCCAGGTACAATGTTTGTCCAAGTCTCTTCTTCAAGGACCAACATCAAGGTGATGACCAAGATGCTCTCAAACGCCAGAAACGGTCAACCTAAGAGAGATTAATGAATGGTTTTGTTTGCATAGCAGTGTGTGTCTTGGATTTGCAGGATCTTTACCTAAAAGCATTCAGACAACTGCCAGCAACTGCCCAAGGGAGAGAAGTCCTTGCTGTTCAGGTGACTCCTTCCCTACCTTTCTATCCCAAGCTCCGAGGCTGGATTCAGCTAGCCAGGGCACCCTGGCAGGGACCCAAACCACAGGAGCAGCTGATTGCAACTAACAGCAGCCTGCAATTATTAGTCTTTAGTACATTTGGCAAGTAGATCAAAATATGAGTCTGCAACACTCCAAAAATCTTTATACTGCCTGGAGCCTGTTGCATCTGGGCTCATCGCAGCCCAGCACGTTTCCTCCCAGTACACACCCCAGGGCAAAGGCAACGCTGTCCTCATCCTGCTCAGGGTCTGTGGAGAAGCTCAGCACCCTGGCCACCGTCACACAAAGGCTTTAGCAGAAATGGAGGGATTTTCTGCATCTTCTTCAGTCAACAAATAACTTTCTTCTACCAAGAAGAGAACACACCAGGCACAACCGTGCCACTTCACTGTGCCACATCAGTAAATCTGGATTTTAAATGCCAACACCAAGTCTTTGCTGCCCAGCTCCTCGTCTCATCTCACTGGGAAAAGACAGATCTGTCCCAGCATAATCCATAACTTCCCATCACACCAAGCATCAGCAGCTGTTTTGAGCCCAGTGGGGGGGTAAACACGCAGAATTCTCATGCGGGACGAGCCAAGCCACGTAAGACAGGAGGGGAGGAGGTGCCCTGAGTTTATTTTTACCATTCACAGCGTCTGACGTGCTACCGAAGGGGTCAGCAAGAGGCAGGATATCAGGGAGCAGAAGTGCAGTCTCAGGAGATTTGAGTCCCTCAATCAGTTTTTCTGGGTTAGGCAGGAAAAGGAGGAAGGAAGGCAACAGAGAAAAAAAAAGCAAAAGAAAAGACAACATTACTCAGGTGCTCAATTCAGTGGCTCAGAGTCCAGCACGTCAGCCTCAGGGGAGCATCTGCACAGTTTTGTGTGCAGGTAACACTATAAAACTTGGAGATATCAGAGGGCATTGGTCACCAGCTGGCCATGGCCAGCTATGGCCACCATGGCCATCTCACCCCCTGTGTGCTGCTCTCCCTGGAAAACAGCACAGTTCCTTCCCTCCTACCCAAAGCCCAAAGGCTTCATGTGACCCACTGAAAATCAAATTTAAAAAAAAAGAGGGGGAAAAATAACAAGAAAACCTACAATTCTTCCCCTCTTACCTTCCTAAGCTGGGGAGGTCTTTGTTAGTGTTTCTATAGTAAGATGCAGAAGAGGTGATCCAAAGCCCAAGATGCTACAGATATCCTACACCTATTAATTTGCTCACCAATGGAGTACTTACAGCCCTCAAGAGCTTGAGCAACACCATTAAACCATGGAGACACTACAGTGCCAGACATCAGAACTTGCCCTTGGATTAAGCTGGCTAGTGACCAATGAATTATTCCAACTATCAGGTTTCAAATCAGACACATCATTCCCAGCAACATAATTCCTGTGGTTCCCATCAGCCACAAAGAAATGCAGACAGCCTAGGCAAAGAGTTAGTCTCAATTATTAATCTGGTGGGTGAGTGATTTCACAGTCATACTAACCAGGTTTTAAATCAGCTTCATTAGTTACCTTCCCCAAGGGTTTCTTCACAGATCAAGAAGATAAAGAACATTTTCAGGATTTGCTAGAAATAATCACCTTCAGAAGAACAGCACTGACACCATTTGCTCTGCACACACAAATGTGGCCATTTCATAGAATCACAGAACCATCCAGGTTGGAAGAGACCTTCAAGCTCGTCCAGTCCAACCCCATCTCCATCACCACTCACCCACAGCATCCAGCACCACATCCAGACACTTAAACACCTCCATGGGATGGTGACTCCACCACCCAGCTCTTCAAGGCACTTGCACCAACCTCTATCCTCAAACCCATACATGCAGAATCACAGAACATGCCAAGTTGGATGGGATCCTCCAGAATCATGGAGTCCAACTCCTGGCCCTGTGCAGGACACCCCAAGTCACACCATGTGCCTGAGAGCATCATCCAAATTCTTCTTGAACTCAGGCAGGCTTGGAGCTGTGACCACTGCCCTGGGGAGCCTGTGCCTATGTTCATCCAGTGTAATCATTCCTTTTATGATCCCGTTTCCAGGTGTCTTGCTCCTTGAAGCCTCCTTCCTTCAACCTTACCTATCCAAACACTTTCCTCCTTTCTCTTAACTGCAGATTTTCCATTTAACACAACAGCCTTTTGGCCAGCTACTCCAGTTGCCTGTTGAGCCTTGCCATGCTTTTTAAACGTGCAGAAATTATGAAAACAAACACAATGTTCTTCTCCCTGCATGTGATTTTTCTCTCCTGCCCCCTGGGCTCAGCTGGTTCTGTGTAAAGCTTTAGACTGGCAGTGGTTCTGTGTCTTATTTTGTTACTGGCCTCACGAGATCTCCTTCCTTTGCTTCCTTCAGCTGATCTGCTGATGCATCACTTAGGGCACGATTCAAAGGAACTTCAGCCTCAGAAGCTCACCAAAACCAAGGAGGTGGCAGGATGAATGGGAAAGGAGATAGTGAAAGTAACAAAAATCAGATGCCTCAGGCTATTTTGAGACCTGGCAGTTAATTTCCCTGGTTTCTGGTTTGTGTTGCATCTTGTACAAACCTGTAGGAACGAGGTGAAATAAAGGAACAGTGGTTGCTGTAAGTGGTGGGGAAATCCATGTTCCACTAGGAGCAAAGGAGAAGTTAGGAGACGCACGGTTCTGCATTAGTTAGAGCAGGATATAACTGCAGGAGTTAGCTTAGGTCTCTTCAGCACAACATGCTCATTAAAAAAACCCACATGTGTGCTAAAGGAAGTTTTTCTGCATCTGACATTCAAGTCCAAGAACACCACCTGCCTTTGCACTGGCAAATAAACCCAGCTCTGACTCCTCTGCTTCACCATAGCTCCAGCGACCAAAGCAGTAACTCAGAGGCAGCCTTCTGCACCTCAGACTGTTTCCCAGTGGATGAACAGTTGGATAAACTCCAGTTTAACTATCTGCAGCCCTAGAAAGAGAAAGCTGAACTGCATTTAGGGTCCTGCTAACAAGGGAATTCTCTAGTGGACGTTTAGATTTAATTTTCGAGAGGAAAGCTGCTTCAACCTGCAGGTGAAACCATGGTTGAGATGGTGAGAAGCTCAGTAATTGGAATGAGTAAGAAATACAACCTATCTGTACAAACACAACAGCTCCAAGTCAGGCATGTGTGAAGTGACCATCAACTGCAGAAGAGGCTCCACCACCAGAGCAAGGTTCTGCCACTTGCAGAAGATGAAGGCGACAGCCTCAGGGATGGACCTCTAGGACACCCTCTCCTATCTGTCACCCTCGTAGCAAAGATCTCCTACTGGAAGACAACCAAGAGATGTTTTGCCACTAAAGCACCAGTTTCTTGTGACTCTCCAGGCACACAATTCCAAGCTGCGTTTCAGAAGCGGTCGTGATGGCAAAGATCATCAGGTATGGGGCGAACAGCAATGGAACAAGAAATAAATGAAAAAATTAAAAGCAGCCTTCTATGCTGCAGTTTCAGGGCTTGTTGCAACTCATTTTGTGCATGTACAGAGCTCAGCCTGGAGTGTGAGAGGGCAAAACACATCCTGTATCAAACACCGTGCAGATAAATACAGGGTTTTATAGTAGCAGATGTCTGCTGGATTTGGTGCAGAAGGACCTAGCTGGGTTATTCGTATGTAGACATATGAACGAGCCCAAGGATAAAAAAGGTTAAGACAACGTAACCCAATACAGATATTTTATATCATACAGCTCCTGATGGGCTCTCAGGAAAGGCTTCTATCAAACTCCAAACGCGTTTTAATCTATAACCATGCTCCCACATGAGGTTGCCTCTTGGAGGCATCCTCTTCCCCCAGCAGCTTTCCAGCCCACAGGGAAGGTAAGCTTGATTCAGGTTCAGAATTCATCTGACCTTTGGTATCTCATTTTCTGTTGGGTTCTCTGCTTTGCCCATTCTCAGTCCTGGCAGGATGGCAGCAAGTTTGCTACAGCTTTGCAGCAGCTAGTAAGGATGCTGGCTGAGTAAGCAAGATTCATTAGCAAGTCTTAAGAAGGTGTCTAAGCTTAAAAGCATGCAAGAGGGATTAAAAAGTGCCCTATCAACCCTTTCCAGAGCCCAGTCACATCCTGCAGCCTGTAGATGATGTTTCACTTTCCTCTTTAGTTCCCAGTTCCTCACAGTAAGAAATCACTGATCACAGTCAGAGTAAGCAGAGCACAGTGCAGAAAAAGCAAAGTGAGAGCCTACAGTTAACAGCTCAGAGGCATCCCCAAATGATGTTGGTAGCTTCAGAGACTGGAAAAGCAAATCATTTCCCCCA
This sequence comes from Aegotheles bennettii, assembly GCA_013398125.1. NCBI lineage: Eukaryota > Metazoa > Chordata > Aves > Caprimulgiformes > Aegothelidae > Aegotheles > Aegotheles bennettii. The sequence continues at coordinate 53,348 of VZRW01012485.1, read as the reverse complement.
AGAATGAAAGCAGGAGCCTTTCCTCCGACTTGCACCAACATAAGGAGGAAGTGATGCCATTGGCATCAGCAGAATTAACTCTGGATTTTATATCATGGGATAAGAAAGCAAGATCAAATTCCACGTGCAGGTTGAGGACAAATTCAGTGAGAAAAAAAAATCTGACCTTTTTCTTCAGATCCCTTCTTTGCCAACACATGCACAGATCTGATTACTGAGATTTGTAATGAGTCAATCTGCATCCCCACCACCTCTGCCAAGGGCTGCACATTGCCATGCTGCATTTCTACTTGGCAATACACCCGTTAAGCAGCAATGTATATGCAGAAAGCATTTTAAGAAGGATAAATAAATCAATCAAGAGACAAAGGAGGCAAAGGGGTTTTGAGTTAGAGCAGGCTATTAGAAAGAATAAAGATTCCTGAGCAAGTTGCAAGTTAAAAAGGGAATGGAGGGCAGAAATCCATCATAGGTTGGTAACACACTGAACAATCCAGATGCAACATCTCAAAGCCAAAGAAGTCCACCAGCCAGGCACGGCACACAGTAAGAAGGTTACTCACTCGTGTACTGCAGAGGGATAGCAAAAAGAAAGAGAATTCAATAGAGCACACAGCAGAGTTCTTTTCTTCGGATGCCAACTGAGAAAGAAAGACAAGGTTGTAAAAATGCTGCCAAGTCAACTGTGCTGCGAGTGGGAGGGCAAATTACCCAGGTAGGTATAGATTAGTCATTCAGGCAGATTTCTGCCTATTGATTGATCAAGGATTAAAGAAAGTCCTCCACGTTATTCAGCAGAGGGCTTTGACTCACCAAGGGAAAACACTGGACTTTAATTTTCCTGATGGAGTTTGTCAAATGGAATTGTTTCTTATATAGCACAAATAGATGAGAAAAAAACAATAGTGATTGGCACACCTTAAATACACACAGAGAGCTTTGGAAACACCAGGGAACAGTGGGACAACACAACACTGGCTCCTAAAGAGACCAGCATCAAACAGTTGTAGTTTAACTTTCAGGATCCCAACTATTTGTGAGATGGAACCCCAAACCCAGACAGACAGCACCAGATGCTGTTTGCACTCATTCAGCTGGGATCCCAGTGGTGCAGCAACTACGTTCCTCCAAATCACCACACCACCGTGTTGTGCTCTCAGTTAATAATCCAGCAATTATTGAATCGAGTTACTAAACGAGTAGCTCCCCAACTCAGGATGTAAACTCTGCTCATTCGACCCCATCGATGTGTTTGTGTCTGCAATGACTCCATCACAAGGTGCTATTTGGGTACAAATCAAAGCTCTCCTTAGCAATCCAGTTTTCATTTCACAGTTACAACAAACAACTGAAAACCATTCTACTTCCACGTGATTATTGGCCAGAGCTGGTTTTCCTGTCTTCTATAGCTTGCTACATTACCTCTTCTCTAGAAGCACTTACTGAGAATCTCATTACCCACAACAAAGCACAACCAACCCCCTCTAGGGCATCTCACACCTCCAGCACCACGATCCACGCAGCAGGACAGTCTGTCCAAGGTCATACTTGAAGCCACCTCTGCTGCCTGCAGCTCCACAGCAGCACACTCCTCCATTTGACCATATTTTGGCTGTCTGGAGATGCACCCTATGCCTGTTTGTCTTGTGTTAAGCATCATTTATTTCTTTCTCGGGTGATAGAAACGCTCATACGTCCTTCTGAGCCTACAGAGGAAAGGTGGGAAAGCCCCAGGAGGTCTCTGGCCAACACCCAAGCGATGCCACCTGTACCCTCCAGTGCCAAAGGGAGAAAGTTTGTGGCTTAAGCAGCAAAAAAAAGAAGTTGAGCTGTCAGCCAGAGCCTCAGTTGTCCCAGGTCTAGAGTGCAGAGAGCCAACAGAACTCTGTGTGACAAACAGGGAAAATAATAGCAAATAAAAACCTCACTTATGGCTGTGCTGAAAACCTTCCTGAACAACACTGCTCCTGTAACCAAGGGGCAAAGGCTCATGCTTTTACTTCTGAAAGGGCTCACCATGCTCCCAGGCTAAAAAAAACAGCTGCAAAATGTTTTCAAAGCCATGGGCTTCACTATCGAGGTTTTCTGAGAAATCAAATTATCCCAAATGGAAAGCAAATATTTAGCAAGAGTTCAAATCAATTCAGCTGCTTCTGCACAAAACCAAGGCAGCCTGGAGATGTGCAACTGGAGATGATGGTATCTTAAGGCTCTTAGTAGAGCCTGAAAGTCAATCCCAGCTCTCCTGACCCAAGGGGCACACCTGAAATAATGTGTTCCTGCACAGGCAATGCAGGCACAGGAGAACAAAGACACTGGGCTGTGTGATAGATTGAAAACCTGAGCCCAAATCCAGCATTTTTATCTCTTCTGTTGAATTTACAAGTACAGACAACCCCTCGTGGTTTTCAAAGCTAAGGATCACAGAATCACAGAATCCCAGAATCCTAGGGGTTGGGAGGGACCTCGAAAGCTCATCCAGTCCACCCCCCCTGCCAGAGCAGGGTCACCCAGAGTCCATCACACAGGAACGCATCCAGGCAGGGTTTGAATGTCTCCAGCCAAGGAGACTCCACAACCTCTCTGGGCAGCCTGGTCCAGTGCTCTGGCACTCTCACAGTGAAAAAGTTTTTCCTGATATTTACATGGAACCTCCTGTGCTCCAGTTTGCATCCATTGCCCCTTGTCCTATCATTGGACGTCACTGTAAAAAGCTTGGCTCCATCGTCCTGCCCCTCACCCTTTACATATTTGTAACCATGGATGAGGTCCCCCCTCAGTCTCCTTTTCTCCAAGCTAAAGAGACCCAGCTCCCTCAGCC
>VZRW01012485.1:0-47720 GCA_013398125.1 Aegotheles bennettii | reverse complement strand
AGATGCCATTGGCCTCCTTGGCCACCTGGGCACACTGCTGGCTCATCCCCAGCCAGTGTCACCCAGTACCCCCAGCTCCCTTTCTGCTGAGCAGCTCCAGCCACTCTGCCCCGAGCCTGGATCAGTGCCTGGGGTTGTTGTGGCCCAGGGGCAGGACGTGGTGGCCTTGTTGAGTCTCACCCCTTGGCCTCTGCCCCTCAAATGCTTCACACTCCCTGGCCCAGGGTCTCACCACCCCCAGGTCCCTTTGCTGAGCAGCTCCAGCCTGGGTCAGTGCCTGGGGTTGTTGTGACCCAAGTGCAGGACCCAGCACTTGGCCTTGTTGAGCCTCATCCCGTTGGCCTCTGCCCATCCATCCATCCAGCCTGTCCAACCTCTCCCCCCTCCATGAACCCAGTTCCAGTTACCTGGCGTGTCAGACAGTGGGAGAGGAATGAAAGGATCAGGCACAGTCAGAAGAGAAGGGCTAGTGTCCATACTCAGAATGTCTTTCGTTTTTTCAGCTGGTGACCAGGAAGAGAAAGGGCAGAGTGGAACAGAAAAAGAGAGAAAAGCAGAAAGCATTGAGTAAAACCTCAGCACAGGTGTTATAGAGTCCAAGCCCGACAAGAACACACACTTTGTCTGAAATAAGAGGTCCAGCACCTCCCATCAGCCAGGCTCAGGCAGCCCCATTTCTATGAGGAAAGAGAAAGAAAAGGGCTAGAAGTGCCAAGCCCCATGTCAGCACTCAGAGAACTTCCAAGACACCTTCCCATGCCAAAGCACAGGGCAGGAGAGTCAAGGGGCACATTTTCAAGACAGCTACTGGAAGACTTGAACATGCTGCAGCATCCAGAAAGCCCAGAACTTGTGGGTGCTTCTCAGGCTTTGCAGAAGGTACAGCTGAGTCTGGGGCTGCTGCTGCTCAGCATCACTCCACCAAGGCTGATGGAACCATAGACTGGTCACAGGGCAGCAAACAGCCAGATAGATTCCGAAAGCAACCTCCGAGAGCACTTCTGCCTCATGGGCTTCAACTCCTTAACTCTCAGGTAAGAGCCAACAATGCCAAGCTCAGTTATAAGCTCCTCTAAATCTCCTTTTATAAATAGAAATAAGCACAAATGGATTTGTCACTTCTTGCCCCAGAGGATTCTCCAGTCTCTTCCCAGGACTCCTCTCATTGAGGGTTGGTACCTTTCCATGGAGAAGCATCCAACATCATTTGCCATTTTTTGGCAGTGCTGTGGAGGGCATAGCCATGTAGGACATAGTCACACACTCACCTGATCCAGCAGTGAAGGAAGAGCCACCAAACGCATCGGGCTGGGCTGCAGATGAAGCTGGCTGGAAACCTGGAATCAAGTTCTCTGTGGAACTGCCCATCTTCTCTGGAGCTTTCCCTGAAACACCAGATAGGAGCTTTAGGGGAAAAACTTCCATTCTGAAGGCAGGTTGCTCCCCTAGATTTTTTAGGGCACTATTTTAGGACACTATTTTAGGGCACTAAGTATGTGACTTAAGCCCCTTCCTGCAAACCCTAACTTGCAGAGGAAGCAGAGTTTAAACTGTTGCTTCTACAACCAACTGTAGAAGGTCACTCTAGAAGCAGTTAGTGCCTCTCCCTCTGAGCATCATGCTCATTTGATTGAGATTGCTCAAAGAGGACAGGGACAGAGAAGGGAAATTGGAAGAATTTAGCTCTTACAGGCATAGAGGACCACGACCCAAGGAGCTCCACGACCCAAGGAGCTCCACGACCCAAGGAGCTCCACGACCCAAGGAGCTCCACCATTCCATGCCACCTTCTGTTTTGAGGGCAGGCTGGTAGGAAGCCATCGCTGTGAACCTACCATCACCCAGCTTGGCGAAGTCCTTGTTGAGCAGCTCCTCAGCTGTGAGTTTGGAGAAGTTATCATCATCAAACGGATTCCACGCGGAGACATCGGGCGGGTTATAGACATTCTGCTGCGAGGTCCTTGGGGAACCCGAGGGTGTGGTGGAAGCAGATCTGGATGTGATCACCCCAACCAAACAACAGTCATTAATAACCCATCTGAAGTCCTCCAGCCAGCACTAGGAGCTGGTCCAAGCTACTGCATTGTCATTACTTCCCACTTAAAACTCCCAACACAAGTTATTGTATTTGCAAGGCCAGAAAGCTGGGACCAGTTAGCCTTATCTACTCAATCTGGATGAGCATCCTGGTGTCAGGGATTAAAACAAGCAGGAGAAGCTTGGAAATAATCTTCTGCAACACCCACATAGAGGCTTCCTGCCTGTAGGCACTACAAACGTGAGTAGCATGTACTCCTGTGGGCAAGCACCAACACCCAGCAGCAAGCGTGAAGCACACACCAGGGCTCCTGGTGAACCAGCTGAATGACACCAGCTGTTGTCCAGGGGAAGGCCCTGCTTGCTCAGCTTTTTTGGGAGCACAGAAGCACTGAGGACTTCTGTCCTTAGGGAATTCTTTCAGCAGCTTTCTGTGGTCTTGGGAAAGTAAAGACTCATTTAGACCATGGAATTTGCTGCCTACCTTCATCCCAGAGCTTTGTCTAAGGAATCTCTGAAGAGCCTCACCCACCCTCTCCCCCTCTCTACCCTTTGATACCTACTTGGACTTGTTGAGACTGGCTTCAGCAGCAGCTGCCTGCAGCAGCTGGGTAGATTTGCTGGCTGGAACCCCAAAAACAGCACTGTGGGTCACATCACTCAGAATCCTCCTGTGCCCTGCACGCTGCGTCTTGGGGGAGGACGGAGGGGTGAGAGAGCCCAGCTTCTGCCCTTGCACTGCTGGGGGGGGCGTAGTCTGAGACTTCTGCTGTTGCCTCATCTGTGGCTGCATCTAGGGGAGAAGGTAAAATGGTTATGGTCTCGTCTGGGAGCAACAGGCAGGGTAAAAACACAGCTGTATGCTGGAGGATCTGACCTTCAAGTCATGGACAAACAAACAATCAGGGTGATCTGATGATCTACAGCATTTCAGGATTAATACAAATGCACAAGCAGAGACTTTCTCCCCTTTCTATGGTGCAGCTCTGGAGGCAAAGCTTCTGTTAGTGCTGGTTATTAAAGGTGAGCTGGGCTCAGAAAATTGCTCGTGGGTAAAGAGGCTGAGATCCAAGAACAGAGAACAGGTCCTGGTGTGCAGGAGTCTCATCATATGGACACATGGAGAGGGGCAAGGTGAAGAGCAGTGCTTCTTCCAGCAGGTAACGGGGTCAAATCCCTAAAGGATTATAGATCTGCAAGAAGCTTTCTTAGCTTTCTCTTAGGAAAAAAACAAACAAACCACCAAACCCTACCAAGGACCACAGGAGCACCATTTGTCATTAAAACCTGGAGGAGTCAAGCAGGCAGGTTCGATTTAGGTGTAGCTGGGCTGTCTGGGCTTACAAATCCTTTGGAAACTTCAAGGGGGTTCCTCAAATTGATATTATTTTTCCATTAAAGCAAGAAAACCAGGATGCAAAGAGCAGAAAGCGTGCGTGTCATCTCCACTACCTGGGCACCAGCTCCCTGTTCCCCACCCCAGCTCATCCCAGGCCATCTTCAACCAAGGAAGACGTGAAAAACTTGGAAAGACCTAAGAGGGTGATGAGAAAGAGTTCCAACCCCAGTGTGGTGTAAGGCAAACAAGTGGTTAGCTGTCTTGCTCTTCATCTGGCATTCCCAGGCAGACTGATTCACTACAGCAGAGAAGCAGGCTGACCTGTCTGCTTCTGCTGCACCCACCTTCTGTCTCTCTATATAGGTCACTGCAGAACGGCACATTTGGTGCTCAGAAATAAAAGGGCAATGCCAAAACCTCCCCAGAAATGAATGCAGAGCTTAATAAGCTGGAGTCTCGCAACGTGAAATGGTTTTGATGGGTCCTGGCTTGTTATCTCCTGCTCAGAGATCCTGCTCTGCAGGGACCATGTCTCACTATCAGTTTTGAAATGAGCCAACCACAGCTTTTCACCTCCTGAGTGCTGCAGGAGTGGGTGAGTGTCCAGATGCATCCATCCTGATCAGCCTTCCAGGGGGATGAGGCTAATTTTCAATCTAGCTGATTTAATAAAATTCAGACTGGTTTTGTGCACTTCAGTCCTACATTTCAGGCATTTCTCCTCTAAAAGGAACAGGGAAATAAAGAGCTTCCTCCAAAACCTGCCTGCATGTACTGAAAATCTCCCACCAAATCTCAATAAACTCCTTGTCCCAGGTCATGCAGCAAATTGATAACAAGACCAGGAACACAACAGCTCCAAGCTTGTCACCAAGCCTAAAAACCAGCTCAGTGCTGAAAATTAATCCAAAAGCAAAGGGGGTGGATATAGCAGAGCCTTGAGACACACCAGAGTAAATCAAACAGTCTCCAGCATCGCTCAGGTCACCGGCTTATGGAGTTTATTAAGTCAAATTAATTCCTGATGTCACTTCAAAGGAAGCACGCTCAAGAGATTAATTAGGTCCTGGAGAACTGGAAACTCCTGAACAAGCAAGCAAAAACTGAGCTTTAGTTTGGACTCAAACCTTGTGTACCTGAAGCATTTTGTTATCAGATACTGTTTGCTTTTCCCTCTCGCCCGGTGCCTGCATGTGCTTTGTCCCCAGCACGCAACTGGAGTCAGCCTGCACTCCCTAAACCAAGCAAGGCTGGATGGGATTGCACAAGAATGAAAGCAAAAGGCACAGCTTTTGCCCAGATGTACTGCAGAGACACTTTGGCACCGGGGATCCTGCCCTCTGGCACAGCTCCCCCACCTCTAACACCAGCCAGCCATAGATTCCATTAAGTAAAGAGCATTTATTTTGCATGCACGTTCCAGATGCTTGGTAAAGTGGGTGATTTATTTATTTGTTTTTAGCTATACTCTGAACAAAGTTCATAGTAAGAAAGAAAAATAAGTTACTGCAATGCCAGAACCAACTAGGGCAGCTGCTCCCCCCTTGCTCTGCATCAGAGCCCTGAACACTGGATGGAAGTTCTCCAAATAAGCCAGCAAAATAAAGGAGAGTTCTGTTGCTGGGTGCCCATCCTGACACCTTAAGTACAAATATTTTTTATAAAGAGTTTATCACACATCTTCTAAGGCAACGTGACAGGGGAGGGATGCTGAGAAGCTGCCCTGGTCCTTCCTGCAAGGCTCTTACCACCTGCTCCTGTGGCTGCGCTGGTTGGGCTGCGCTCTGCTGGGCTGGGGGCTGCGGTGCTGCTGGGGCTTGTTGCTTCTGCTGCACTGCTGCTGCTGTCTTCTGCTGCATTGCTGCCTGCTGGGCCATCATCTGCTGCTGTTGCTGCTGCTGGTAATAGTTCTGCATCAGCTGCTGCTGTGCTGGCGCTCCTTGCTGCATCCCTGGGAACTGGGAAACAACCAGTTCTTGAGCCGCTTGTCGCGCAGCTGGGAACTGGGGTGCCACCACCAGGCCTTGGGGCCAGCCACAGGAACAGCCACAGCAAGTGGCAAAGCAGTAACAGGCTGCAATGGCTTGGAGACCATCTGCCAAGCAGGGGTGGGAAGTGGCCTTCTGGTCTAGATCCTTTGTGTTACACCTGCCCACACAGGGCTACCACTGCACACGCTGTCCCGTGGACCCAAGCTCCTTCCTCCATTTCTATCAATTCTAAACCTTTCCCCAGCACAGAAAGACTCACTGGCCCTTTGCTTCCATCTAAATATACGTTAGCAGAGATCTGTGCTGCTATAAACACCTCGGTTAAGCACACAAGCCTGGCATCTAGACACATCCCATCTAACACACGATGTGTTCACAGGCCTCCTGATCACCCCACCACACAAAAACCCACCTGAATCTTGCCATTAAAGAGGCACTCTTGGTTTCTGGTACCACAAAGAGAGCAGAAAAGAAACTGTACCCCTCTGCTGCTCATCAGTTGAGCATTGACCTCCTGACTCTGAAACACTTGGAGCTGTGAAAGCTTCACCACTGATCATTTTATGTTTGCACGTGACAAAACTATCTCAAGGTCTTCTGCGTTGATGGTTAAAAATGCCAGCCTGGTGCAGGAAAAAAATCTTGCTAGAGAACTGGAGGAACATTGGGAAAATGCCTAAAAGCTGCATCTATACCCCCAAAAAAAGGACTTGCTGTAAATACAGAGATAGAGCCTGGCAGGTCCCTGGCAGAGGGAAAACAGCCACGCACACCTACCTGCTGAGCTTGCATCATCTGCTGCTGCTGCTGGTAGTATGCAGCCTGTTGCTGTTGCTGCTGCTGCTGCAGAAGCTGCTGCTTCAAGAAAAGCTGCTGTTGATGCTGTGGGGTGGCTTGTGGCTGAGTAGAAGGGACCTGGGGCTGCACCTGGGAGGTCTGCTGCGGAGCCGGAGCCTGCTTGGCTTGGGGCTGTGGTGGAGGCTGTTGGGGTGCTGCTTTCTGCTGGGGGACACTTGCAGGGAGCGAAGGCTGAGCACTGCCCAGGGCAGCAGGTCCTGCAACTGGTAGGGGAAAATGAAACATAGGTCCATTAGGTCAACACACACCCCCCACAGCCCTGCAGCAGGCAGTGGCTAGCAGGGAAGCACCGCAGAGAACATGGTTTCACCTTGGGGCTGAATGGCTGCTTGAGCCGTGGGTCTCTTCCTAGGGGTCAGGGCTGGCTGAATGGGTAAAATTCCTGGGTTGGGTTGTGTCTGTCCTGCTTTAGGTCTCTGTCGGGGAGCTATGGAAGTTTCTGTCGTAGGGATGGGATCCGTCAGCCTACAAAATAAGGAATAAATGGCAGAGCAGTAAGAGCACGGTCTTTGTTAGCCTGAGAGTGCCTGCAACACACAGTAGGGGTTTAAAAACCTCATCCATACTTTAGCAGTGTGTGACTGACAAAGACAAAACACTCGTGGGCATCCAGATGCACGCATTGACTCTTTCCAGAAAGCTGCAAGCACAGTAAAACTCAGTGGGGGCATTCACAACAATTAACCCAACACCATCATTTCTATTTCTTTGCCAATTGTGCCACCTTCTCCTGTTGGACAGGTGGAACTTGTCAGAATCACTCATCTCATCCAATATTTGCTACAACATCTTGTTTAAATCCACTGAAGAGTTCTGTACAAGCAGATGAAGGCCATAAATTAGCTGAAGAGCAGCTGGTACCTTTGGGCAGAGTTGTCTAAATTGCCATCTTTAGAATTACCTTAACTTCAGCACATCTAACCCAAAAATCAGGTCACTGGACCTCTCCTGATCTCTGCTCAATATTTACTGAGCTCCAGAAATGCACAGCAGAGACGAGAAGGTATCAAGTTGTTCTCCTAATGAGAGGGGAACTGCACTCAATTGTAAGGACAACGAAGCAGACTCCTGGGATGGATGGACAGGAGAAGAGATGCCCTACTTCAGACACTGATGGTTTTGGAGTGCCCACTTCTGCACCACTCACTTTGCAGTAAAATAAAGCACAAAACGTCCACCAGAATTTATGAGTCTTCATTAGAGTATCACAAGCAGAGCAAGCAGCAGGAGAGGAGAAAAACCACAGTACTGCAGTGGTTTCCCCACTAATTGGGCTCTTCAGATGCAGATTGCTTGGGCTTTCGTGTCCCCACTGCCCCAGGAGAGATTAGAGGACTCTTGCAGAAATCACAGCAGTTTCATACAGTGATCACTGGGTCAGGTTATCATCTGCTGAGGGTCACACTCGACCAGCAACAGTCCCCAGTGAGGTTTCTCAGCAGATTCATGTTCTTTGGGCCAATTCCAGGCCCACTGCAGGCTCTCTCCTGACTGTGATCTCAGCTACTCCAGGTACTGCCCTCGGATGGATGACACAGTAGATTCATCTTAAGTGCATGAACTTCAAGGGCTGCTCTCAAGCCATGTCTTCAGAAGGAAAAGCAGAGCTGTTGAGTCATGCCAAGCATCACCCAAGCCCCACCCCTCCACGCAGAAGAATTTCCCCCAATATCTGCATTTTCTGCCTTTCAGAAAGCTCCATGGTTATTTATGTGGTTGAAGCAGAAGCCTGGGGACTGCAGTGGTTGTGTCCACGTGTGGATGTGAGCCCACAAGGAAGCAGCTAAAGACACCAAGCATCTTTCCCAATAAAGGGACAACAGACATTTCCTAATAAAAGTGAAACAGCATCTTTCCTATCCAAGGGACAGAAAGACAAGAGACACCAAGGAGAGAGGGCTGAGCAGAATGCAGATGTGGTTACCTGGCCTTTGGTTGACTCTTCTTGGCAGCAGCTTCGCTTGCTTTAACCGGATCTGGGAGCTTCGCGGGGATCGGAGAGTTCTGCAGATCCCAAAAACATCAGATTTGGGGTTTTGAGGGCAGAAAAAGAGTCAGAAGTGATTTGCAAAAAGCATCACGATGAAACAGGGAGATTGGGAGATTCCCCAGAGCAATTATTCCTCATGCTGGACACGGGACAAACCACTCAATGCTAATGTCAGTAGTTTGGGAGAATCTTTACAAGGGAAAAATACAGCTCAGCTTTTTGACCATTTATTGCCTGTGGAAACAGAACACAAAGCTTCCCAGCACAATCTGGCCATTTTTACAAGACAACCTGGGGACAAAAGCAGCAATACTCATCAATGCTGCTATAAAAATACAGGAATAATAGTACCAGAACCATATCCTATTCATAAAGGCCATAAATAACCATCTGAACGTGGGGAAAAAATAGGAACCCACAAAAAAATAGGAACCCACAAAAAAATAGGAAACAACAGACCCAAATGTCATGTCACAGATGTCCACAGCACCAGAAGAAAGCACTTGTCAACTCTATTTTTCAACTGAAGTCTAATAAAGGTACACTAAGAAGGGCCAGATGGTTGTGTTGGGGCTGATGTAGTTCAGATAACAGTTTGTGAGTTCCAGCCAGCCAGCAGACACAAAACTGGGATGTTTAAAAGCAACTGCAGCCTAAATTCCACACTCTGTGATGGATGTGCCTGGAAATCAAAATGGGTTTCACAAGCATGGCCTGATTTTCTGTGTCTGCATGCACAGGATTTCTTGGTTGGCCTCACGCTGGTAACTGGGTGAGGAGGTAAATCAGGGACAAGGAGAAACAAACAACATAGGGAAGGAACCTCTGATGCCTGCACCCACCCCCCCAAAAAACCCAAACCCAGATAGTGCTGCTAATTATAAAACAACAAAAAAAAGACCCTTTTCATTTCAGAACTGGGTAAAAACTGACAAAATATGGCAGAATGCTCAGCGTTCAGCAGTTGCCACCCCCAGTCTCCTTCTGCTTCGCTACTCACCTGGACGTTCTGGACTGGGCACTCCTTCTTTGCCAGTTTGAATGCAAAGTAGGAGACTTGATAAATATCAGGTCTCTTATCAGGGTCTGGCTCAAGCATATACCCTTTAAAAGAGAGAGATGCTAACGTCAGAGCAATAGAGCAGACAGATTCAGGTGGCAGTGTATCAGACAAGATATAAGGAAGATGTTTTCTGAGGATGGTGACACTGGCCCAGGTTGCCCAGAGAGGTGGGAGATGCCCCATCCCTGGAGATGCCCCATCCCAGGGTGAACTGGTTGGAGATGTCCCTGCTCATGGCAGGGGGTGGGACTGGATGGGCTTAAGAGGTCCCTTCGACCCAAACCATGCCATGATTGGGATCCCACATCTGGTTTAACTGGGTGCTCTGCCTCTTCCAAAGCACCCAGTCGGTGGTCTGTGGGGCAGAGCTGATCATCAGGGGCAGTGACAAAGGGACAGGACAGGCAGTCAGGATGGACTGGGAGATGTTCTCCAATACAGCTATGAATAACTCACAGCTGCTATCCAAGGCTCTAGGGCAAGGAGGGGGAATACAGCCTGCCTGCTCAGGGAATAGCCTTGGGTTTGACCTTTGCATTTCCAAGTGAACCCACATGAAAACATCTTGCTCCAGCCCTGGTGTGTCAGTGGGGCAGGAAGAGAGGCCACCACAGCCACCACTGCCTTAGCATGAGCAAAGGGAACACGAGGCTGCTCTGCAAATACTGTGTTAGTCAAGACTGTGGCTAGGGAGGAAAAAAAAATCATCAAATGCTGTGCTGAAAACAAGAGAGCTGCCCCAGCTTTGCCAAGGGTTTGTACCCTTAATTACACATTCACTCCAGTCAGTGGGTTATTTATAAACTATTTCAGTTCTGTTTCTCAGCTCACAGAAGACGAATTCTTATCACTAGCCTAAGTCACTGTGGTTCCTTTCAGTTCCTTATCCAAACAGATTTATTGCTGGAGAAATAAGTTTCTGTGTAAATAGGTTTATTGTGCAAGTCTCTGCAGGGCTCAAACCAAACGGTTTTCTGTTTTCCTGCCTTTCCACAGAGCTCACTGCAGCCTAGCCACACAGAAATGGCTTTGTCGTGACTGTCTTTCCAAGAGTGATCTCCTAAACCACTAAAAGATCACTTTATCCACCCCCTGTGTGCAAGCAGTCCCTTAAAAGCAGAGAAACACCAAGTGTTTTGCTGTAGGAGCAGGGAATGCAAGGAGAAAACACTTCTGCTGTTTTTTTTTTAGTCAGACACACTCACGGATGAGGCAGTGCATGTCTTGGGAGTGCCTAGAATTGTCTGGAATGGTGAAGTTGCCATCACAGATTGCCACCTGACTCTCCCCAAACGGCAAGGTGAAGTAACACAGCTTGTACAGCAAACAGCCAAGGGCCTGGAGAGAGAGAACAGAGCAAAGGGTTTAACAAAGTGAAGCAAAGCAGGGAATGGTACAATTCAAACACCACTGTTGGTAACAGGGAGGTGATCTCAGTTGCTCTGATGCAGGCTGAGATATTGAAAAGCCAGGGGATCGTGGCAGGATCACCACACACACCCCACAGCTCCACATACCACTACACACAGCGTAACCCTTCACGTGGTTAAACACCACATACGAGGAGGAAATCCCAAAGTAACAGCAAAAATAAACAGTGACCATCACCCTTCACACATTTATTCTGACAAAGGAAAACCTAAATGGTTTCCAAGCTGGAGTTCAAACACCTTCCAACCATTATAAATATGTACTAGGGAGAGAGATACAGAGAAGTCTGCTGGCTGCTAAGTTCTATCACCCTTCCATCTACTGCAGTGCTGCTTTTGACAGCAAGAACCACCACCTATTTCAAAAGAAAACACAAGTTTTGCACAAAGGGCTAATTATGAAACACTCCCACCATCTCCGAGGGGAGAGGGGGAAGCATTTCCTAACCCTCAGCAACTCATCAGCAGCTTATATCTTTAGTCACAGGATTTCACAATTCAATTGCACTCCAGTTTAAAATAAGCTCGCTGAGGTTTAAGGAAAGGGGGAGTTACAAGAGGGGTAACACTGCAACAGGTCAAGGTCCTGCTGTGCACACACCACACACCCCTTGGGAAATGCTCAGTGGGTCACTGGAACAGAATTCCTCCCATGCCAGGAAGGAGAGAGCCATTCAAGCCTTTGGGTCCCTGCCTTTCCACATTATCACAGGAAGGAGTGCAAATCCCAGCTTCTCCTCTGGCTGCCTTTGAGACCTTGACAATCTTTTCCTGCTGTTATGGTTGTGTCCTTCCCACTCCAGGTCTCCACCCCCAAGGTGTGTGACCCAGCACTGGTTCTACAAACCTCCTGCTGAACTCAGTGGAGCAGGAGCTGCTGCGTTCCCAACTCCAGGATGAGCTGACTGAGAACTCTTCCCAGCAGATGTGATGCCAGCAATTTTCCCTCTTGTACATGCAGATGCAGAACTCTTGAGGATCCATTAAAACACTCCTTATACTGCTCCTGCCTTGTTCCTTCCCAGCTCAGTGCTTCAGAAACCACCCCAACACGTGCTGAACGAGCATTTCAAACACATCCCAGGTGCTGAATTGTTGCTACACAATAAACAGCATGGACTTTTTTCCCAGCTGAAGGGAAGGCTTCCATCCTTGCTCAGGTAAGCCAGGAATGGATTTTCCTCTCAACACCAAAAGCAGGGCAGGATTGCACTGACCTTTAGATAGAGCAGTGCAAAAGTTTGGTCTTTGCTCAGGTTTGCCAGCTCAGCCCTGTGTCACACTGTCCAGGATAAGCCCACCACCACTCCAGGGGGAGGTCTGTTTTCTTAGTTTCCTACCAAATTCACACCAGTGACTTTGATTTCACATGTTTGCAAGCCAACCCAGGTACAAGAAGTCACAATAATCTGAATTTTCTGTTTTAAAGACACAAAAATCAGGTTTGCACTGCTCAACCTGGAATTCCGTACGTCTCCAAATGAAATCCACGTGGGAGGTAGCATGCAAAGAAGCACCCATGTTTTATCCACAAGCCACCCTGCTCAGCAGTAACTCATCAGAAACGTCAAGCAGAGGGACTCTTTATTCAGAAACTGTCCAGTCTCTTAAGGAAACCAGGTTACCCTGCCATCATGGTAATTAAAGCAAGCTGCTGTATGATGTTAAGCAGTTTTCATACGTACCCATATGTCTGCTTTTGTAGTAATAAGTTTGCCACTGTACAGGTTGACCATTTCTGGTGCTCTGTAGGATAACGTAGTGTACCTGCAGCAGAAAGATCCATCAGCAAGTTCAAAATGGGCATCAGATGCATTTTCACTATGTCACACTGTCAAAAAATACAGAATTCAATCTCTCTAATCATTTTAAAGCAGGGGATACTAAAGATGACAACCTATTGTAAAACAACAGCACCTGCTACACACCTCTAACAATAAAATACTGCAAACTGCCCTGGGAAACCAAAGCAGTAACCAAGATCCTTGGTTACTCCCCATTTACTCACAAAACAGTACAGTTATTTTAAGAACGAGAATAGAACTACTCAAGGATTCAGAGTATTAGCTAGGTCAGTAGTCAAATGTCCTCTGCAATGTCCTCACTGCTGGGGCTTTGGCCAACTGTATTACAAAGATTGTAACTGGATACTCAGCTCCTAATAAATAGACTTCCCTACTCCTGCTCAGAGTCATTGCAACCAAGGGAAAGGTTATTTTCCATCAAGAACTCCAGCTAGAATCTGCCCCATTTTAACACACCACTGCAAACAGAAAAGCTGCAAACCATGCCATAAGATTCCCTATCAGTAGGTCCACAATTTCTGCTGGGGCACCTTGCAGAAATTTATTTTTGCAGACATTTCTTTGCCCTGATCACAGGAAAGCACTGCTCAAGGCAAAGTTTTTGTGGGCTTGTTAATAAGTGTACAAATAGGGCATTGCAAAGGGACTGCCACGCCACTGGAAACTGCAATCAAACAGGTCTAGGGAATCCAAGTGTCATTGAATCCTAACAAAAAGGAGGCATTTGCACACAGTTTCTAGCCAGAATATTAACAGAACTGGAAAGCTTGCAGCAGTGATGTTGTTAAAACTAAAGCAAGATCAAGGGCTGCAGTCTGCTCCATTCCTCAGCTAGATCCTACTGACCTGTCCCTTTGTAGGGCATCAAGGTGCACCAGTTGTTACCACTATACTGGTCGTGCATGGGGCAAAAAAAGAAGCCATTAAACACCTCAAGGTCCTTACATTTTTCCGAAGAGCTGAGGGTTTAGGCCATGCAGTCCCTTAGTCACTGCAAGGATTTACTCACGGAGGACAGGGACTTTGTCACCTGCTGTGTTGCAGTTCAAAGAAGCCAAGATAGATGAGGGACAGAGACAGACTGATCCCATACATAACAAAGCATGTCACCACCTCGTCAAGGTGGGCAGCTTCTCTGCATTAGTACACTCAGTCTTTCAGGTCCAAAGCAATTACTTCAAGCTGAATTTATTGTTTCACCTTCCCCCAGGCACTTATTTACCTGCAGCAGACACTTCTGTGCAGCAGCATCCAATCTGCGTAAAATTTAGTCCCAGTACAAGAAAAAAAATTACCCTTCAAATGCAAACTATGTCTGAGTTGAAAGGGAAGAGCACACTCACTTTTTGATCTCCTCCTCTACTGCATTCACCCCTTCTGTCTGAGGGTTCTGGAATTTGTTAGTAGCACTTCCAAAGTCACACAGGACGTAGTGGCCACGATCGTGCAGCAGGATGTTTTCCACCTATGAGCATGACAAACACACACAGCATCACTCAGACCATAAACAACATGAGCTTTCTTTGGATGAGGCAGGGTTTTTCGTGCCTGAAGCCATGTCAGACACATCTGACACAAAAGCATAACGTGGTAGAGAATAAAATCAGCATTGAAACTGTGACACATGTCCTAAAACAGGAGTCAAGTCACGGATGCACAGTTGGAACCCTGCCTTCCATCCTGGCATCTCTCCTTTTGCAAGCACCTCACCTTGTGTAGGCTACCAAGATGTGCTTCAGGCCAAGAACTGTGTCCTCCTGTCTTTAGTGTTCAGCTTCCCTGAGCTACTGCGAGCCCCAGCCTGGGACCTGAGTTTGGGACAGCTAATGCAAGCTGCCCACAGCTTTATGAAGGGCAATAACCCTGTCTGGTGGGGCTGAGGGGAGGCAAAAAACCTCAGCTTGTGCTCACACTTCAGTTGCTTGTTACCAGAATGTGTTGGGTACTCCACGAGCCCTAAACAGGGGTTGGATCAGCAGAGGTTCCTCCAGGCTGCTGGAAAGATGAGCCCTTTAAATATTATTAGCCCAAATATTATTTGGTAGCTCGACTCAGACAAGTGAAACAAAAGCTGAAGCACCTGGGATAGCTGAAAAAAAGAAATAAAGTCAGCAGATTCACTGCTTTTCCCCCAAATGCTCAAGCTTAATCATGCATTAACAAAAGTGTAGCTTGCATTCACCTAAAAAAGCTGTTTAAGTGTTACAGCACCAACACAAGGCATGGAACAAACTGGGTTCAGCTATTTGCTTTGGCAGAGCATCCCCCTATTCCAGTTCCTCATCTGTACAGTGGCATTAACAGCGTGTTCTCTCCAGGGAACACACACAATTTTTAATGTATTTATCTTCAATCAATGTCAAATGTTCAGATACAACAGCGAGATAAAACATACTGCTTGTATTTCAAATAACAAATCACCACATAAGTATTCCCTAACAAAAGCAGACCTCCCCCTCAAGGATTTTGTTTTAAGGAGGGAAGAAAAAGAAGGAGTCAGCATTTTAAACATCAACTCAGCCAAATTCAAGCAGCTGAAAGGGGAAACACTGGCTTGAAACCAAGGGTTAAACAACATCCCTTCCCCCCTCTGCTCTCCATCTGCTTTGAATAAATCACTGCACACAGATGTTCTCCCTAGCAGATCAGCACTGACAGCCTTATTCCCTTCCCCTGCAAACACTCAGACATTTCCAGAAGAGTCTTTCCACTTTATATCTGCCCGGGAAGTTCTGTTACACATCAGCACTGGGCTCCCCAGCAAGCAGGCTTGTTCAGTAACCTCCAGGAAGATGAAAATAAGAGAAAAAGAAAGTACCTGAATTACTGCTGCTGACTGCCAGGCCAGAGAGAAGTGGCTTTTAAGAAGAGTTACAGAGGTACCTTCTTCTAGTTAAGCACTCAGAAAGCTGCAATCCAGTTTTCAGCACTTACAACCCGGGCTGGAGCCTGTGACCTGCCCAAAGTCAGGTTTTGACCCCAAACAAAAATCTCCAAGGGAAACCATGAGTTGCCTTGAGCTGTATTAGTTACAGAACGCAGCCAGCTTCTGTCTCTCCTCTGAACCAAATGCCTTTCTTTGCTAAAACATTCAGTAAAATGGTAAAACCACTGCTCAGTCACAGACTGGTGAGGAGTTAGGCTTTAATTAGCAAAATCAACACATTTTATCCTCTCATGAGAGCAATGGCTTCTAAGCCTGGCATTGCTAATTTGGGAGGGCTGCATGAGCAAGGTGCAACTTTCTGACTGTCTTCCAGCACCTTCAGAGATGTTTCACCTTCCCTTCTTCCCTGGCACCATTCAATATTTACTCCTGAAAGTTTGTTTAGTGTTTCATGGCAAAGAAAAGAATGCAACAGGACCTCTAAAAGCACAGATTTTGGCACAGGCAAACTCTTCAGGTGCTCAATACCAGGGTTTACCATTAGAGGACTGAACAATTTTATGGCTCACACTCTGAAGGCAGAGCCATCCAAATAAATCCAAGGCAAAGGCTTGTAGGTGGCATCAGGGCAAGACTTGGCATTAGAGAAAAAGGACTGAAGGCAGAGAGGTGACAGCAGCACAGCATGACTGTCTTATCACACCAGAGAAGAGCAACACTAGGAGGATTCCTGCCAAAAGGAAAGCAGAGGAAAGTGAATCCTTAACATGAGAGCACAACCTTCTGGTTATTCCAGAAACAGGGAAAGAGAAAGATGTTTTGATCAACAGCATCCTCTGGGTTGACTGATGTAGTATTTTGCTGTATCCTGACAAAAACTCAGCCACTCATGTGCAAGCTGCTCATCTACTCCTGGAGCCTGCTGGGTTCAGGCAGGCAGAAGCTTCCAGGTAGAACTGGGAGACCTCTCACTGCAGAAAGCTCAGAGCTGTAGAAAGCAAAAGTTGGCTCCAAGCTGCTGCTTTGAACAACGTAAGTTATGGGATGTGAGACTGGAATTGCCAGGTTTTATATAAAATAAGTTATGTCACTAGGCATGGGGTAGCTGTGTAAATCATCATGATCAGCCCTGGACAGGTTTTCCCCTCTCTCCACCTCACCAATCCCTATCCCTCTGGGGTCTGACAGTTTTTATTTTCTCTGCCTAGATTGTAACTTCAGAGCAGAGACTTCACAGCCAGGGTAATAGAACAGATAGCCAGGAGGTTTGGCCATTTGCTCTCTGCTGTTAGAAGGCCTAACCTAAAAATATAGGAATTGTTCTTACTCCAGAGGGAGGAGAACAAAAATACACTTTGGCCTGTGAACCCTGAGGGAAAGGAAAGTATCTGCAAAGGTAACCACCAAGGCAAACCTACTGCCAGTAGGCTCACACTGCCTCTACAGGGCTCCTAACTAGGGCAGAGGCAGCACATGAGGGGCTTCCTAATTTTTAGGAAAAAGCAGCATTTTTTTAGGAAAAAGCAGCAGGTTTTGTGGCAGTTAATCAAAGCACGTGAAACTAAACATCACACCCTGCCTGTCCAGCACATCACACAGCAGGACAGACTGACACAGCACCCAGAGTTCACCACCAGATCAGGAAAGAAACCTTAAACACACCCAGGGAAGACACTGTCTTTTCTGCAGCCTTTACTCACAGTGAGGTGTTCACTTTTACCTACAGGTAAAAGCTTAAAGGTGCTGCTTTCCCCTGCTGTTGGTCACTGCCCACCACCTGGAGACTCTGCCAACAGGAGGTTGTTCTGCTTCAGGCAAAGCCTGGTGGGTTAATTCAAAATCACAGCCACGGGCCACTGAAACCAATCCAGCTGAAGGGCATAAAGGCTCTTCACACCATCCCTTCTGCTGGCAGAGCTGTCCGGGCAGGAAGCACCAGTGTTAGAGCAACATCAAAGAGCTGGAAGGCAAAAAAAGCCTCCAATCCCCGTGCAGCTGTCTGCAAAGTCAACATCTGCCCACTTCTGACCAGGGTTACATTCACCCCAACACAACAGCTACTGATGGATGCCTTTCCTTACCCTCAGAACTTACACAGGACTTGGAATGGCAGCTCCCCCTTGGCATTATTAAATTTGAACTCTGATCAAGCCAAAACACACCCAAATCATTGATTCTGTGATAGTGCTTAGATCCCCAATTGTGACTGGAGCTCCAGAGGTCACCCCAGCAGAAATAACACAATATTCAATGTCTCAAAGCAGAGAAGAGCCAGCTCTGACCTTGTGCACAGCTCACCAGCCAAGAGCCAGACCTTCATTGGTCTAAACCCACAGCAGTGGGCTGGACATCAGACCACGAGAGTCCATTTCAGCTGCAACTCAGTGTAGAAAGTAACACTCAAGATCAACTCCCTAATCCATCACAGATGTCCCAGGATGTATTCACATGCTACACAATGAGTTTGTTCTTTATTAAAGCACCCCAGGGATTTGCCAGAAAGGGAACAGCAGGGGTTAACATCAACTGCAGAGGCTGCTGTTCCTAAGCCTCACCCTCTTGCCCAAGTCTTCCTTGTCTATACGAATGCCTGCAAGATGCCCACAGACCTCAACAGCTTTAAATCCAGGCCCCAAATTCACACAACTCCACTGATTTCACTCTAGAAAGAAAAAAAACAGACATCAGACTTGTTTCACAGATTCAAACTGACCGAGCAGTGGGGTCACAACCATCTGGAACATGTTCAAGCACACCAAACCCCGAGGACATTTTTCCCCTGTGCTACCTGGCTCTTGTTGGCTTCTTTAACTCCATCAAATCAACGGCCAGAGGCACAAAACAAATACCTGTTGAGGGGTCCAAAAGCAGAATGTGACCCACAAAGCACATCTGAATTTCAAATGCACACAGGAGCCTCCTTCTTGGCTGAATATATTATTCCAGCATTTCCTGAGCTAGTTGAGAGAAAAGGGAACATCTTTGTGTTTGTTTGATTACAGGCGTGGGATTTTTCAAAAGCTCTGCCCCTGGAGTTCTACACTGCACTTTCATGGTCAACAGCGAGTGAGAGGTCACTTTCTAAAGCTTCTAACAACTCCTGCCCCAAGGCCAACGTCTCTGGAGGGATCTTTTTCATGTGGGTCCAGGAGAAAAACCTTTTTATGAGCTACCTTACAACATCACTGGTGTCTCAGGTGGTAGAAAGCCACCATGAATAATTCAGCAGACACACTCTGGCAACATCTCCCGTGCAGAACAGAATTATCCACAAACATTTGTGGTTTAAGTAGATCTATAGATGGTAAACATATGGTAAGCAGCAATGAGAGGCTCACTACTTTTTTTATCTTCCAATAGAGAGAGGTATTTATGCCCACTTTTCCTCATTACTAACAACAGCAACACAGTCCTGGGATTCAAAACCCGTCTGCCGTGGCGTAGGCAGCAGACAGACACATTGAGGAGGATGCACACTCCCTGCTGTATTACTGGAGCCCACAACTCACCTTCAGATCCCTGTGGATTATTGGTGTTTTACACTGATGCAGCCTGGCCACAGCCTCGCAGGTGTCACAGAAGATCTGCAGGACCTCGCTCTCCGTGAAGCCCGTCTGCAGGCGTTGGTTCATGAGGTTCACCACCTGACCTCCTGGGGAGAAACAAGCACCAGGGGATCAGAGCAGGGATGAAAAATGAGCTCTGGCCTTGTCTAAGCCCCAGCCCTACCAGACACACTTGTCTTAGTCAGCTCCCCATCAAACTGTGGTGGTGCAGTCAGGCACAAGGTCATGAGTTCAAACTCAAAACTCGCACCAAGCCTTCGCCAGAGGCTTTTTGCAATCTGCTTACTCATCTTGTTTTGTCCTCATTTCCTCACCTAAATCCTAGAGGGTTCTGCATATCCACCAGCAGGCATTACATCTCATCTTGAAACGATGCTCCAAGAGCAGCAGCTCAGCTTCTAATGCCCACGTTCACCTGGCTGTGGTAACACTCCAACGCCATTCCCACTAAGCCACATCTTTCTCTTTCTTCTCCAAAATAAAGTCTTTTTTTGCCAAACTGAAGGAATAAAAGGCTGAATTTGGGGCACCCACAGCCCACAAAATAGTTTGCCACATGTAAGCAAGAGGAGGGAAAAAGGCAGACACTCAAAAAACCTATCCACTACCAAGTGGTTTGGTTAAAAAAATTGAAAATCTCTCTGTAAGAAGGGAAACTCCAGACAAATGAAAGCCAAGTTTTCATGAATGAGTCCTGCATTTGCCTCAGCTTTGAGGTTTTGCTGTCAAGGCCTTTCCAAAACAATCCACAGGGGTTCTTCCACCCCCAAAACACCCTATATGCACCAAGGAGAAACTCCTTTCCGAGCCTTCAGCACAGCCAGAGCATATCAATTCCCACCCCGAGTGCCGGAACACCATCTTCATGGTACAAAAGGAAAGCTCAGCTTAATAAATAGCACAGCTGTGAACATTTTGCACTCCAAGTGAGCGCAGTTCTGCACACAAAGATGTGCTGATTTGGTTTGGAAGCTGGCTGACACAAAAGAAGAGTAACAGGGGAGAATCCGGTGTGTATCAGCAACTCCCGTGCTCCAGTCTGAGTGGTGGAGACTTGCGCCGAGCAGAGCAGCTGGCAAAAGCAAAGCCACATGAGAAACACCACCTTGCAGCTTCCCTCCTCGCAGATGGAAGGGAACACCTTAGAGAGATGGATTTTACTCCATCAGCCCAAAATCTGGCACAGAGGGGAGGCCAATGCAGCTGGAGGGAGCACATTCTGCATCGCTACGGTTTGCGCTTCCCTCCACAGTGGGGTCTGCAACACGGAGCTGAGCATGGATTTACTGGCACTGCTGTCTATTTCTTACAACACTCCTTGGGATCTTTAGGTTTAAGCTTAAGAGAGAGATGATGTCATGATTCCTTCAGCAAAACTACACGAGGTTGTTCCTTTTACCAGCAAACAAACCCAGCACAAGTTCGCTGAGATTCCTGCGTCAAAACAACGAGCAGAGCAGAAGGGTGTCCCACACACGTGTAAAGGTGTTGTAGCTCCTCATTGTTCTTGCTGCACTGCATCTGACTTTAGCTAAAAGCCAAACAATCCCAAGAATACCTATTTCCAATCAGCCACAGACTTCTGAAGTCACCTGGCCAAAACATTTTTGCTCAACACTATTCCTGCAAGAGGCATCTGAGCGCTGCACAGGCGTCGTTTTCCAAACACCACATCCTAGCCACAAGGCATCAAAGCCTTGGGACAGCTGGAAAAGACTGGAAGAGCCTGGTTAGAGAGCCAAGCAAAAAGGTCAGAGGTAAAAGGAATACTTTTTGGTTCACATTATCCATTTCAAGCTTCTTCCAGAACAATCCTAAGTCAGGCTGACGTGGAAAAAGCTTCCAACGTGCCATGAAGTGAAGAAGAAATTCATTCCATAGCCTGGCAGCTTTAGAAGAGCCACTTCTCGTGTGGACCAGGCTATGGAGAACAACAATATTTATATTTAAGGGTTCTCCTTCACAACAGAAAGTCTAAGACCACCATGGCAGAGGGACAAAGGTGGTACCAGTCCCATTAACGGGGTCAACATAGCCTCAACACATCACCCACTTCTCCACACTTAGTGTTAGCTTTGCTTGGTTCACAACGATTCCTCAGTAGCCAGGGAAGGGCCAGGCCTAGGAATAGGTTTGGTTTTTTTCAATGAAGATGCTGTGCAAGCTTCCTGGAGGCACTGAAAAGGGACAAACCTACCCATGAACACCACAATGAACACACACACTCACCTCGACAGAAGTCCATCAGTATCAGCACTTCCCAGACGTCGCCGCTGCTTACTGAGTTTATACTGGAATCAATGTATCCCACTATGTTCTTGTGGCCAGAGAGGTCCCGCTGCAAGAGAAGTAAATCCAAAGCATAAACCAGCCATACAGAGCAAGCAACATTTTAATCTGGTTCTTCTACGTGGCAGAGCTTTCCCAGCTCTCCTATCCAGGCACAAGCTTCTGTCACTTTGGATTCATTGTCACGCATAACTCAAACCAACCTGAGGTCTGCCTCTCCCTGTTTTCCTTCCAGAAGGATTTGAGACAAGCAGCAGAGGAACAGCCAACCTAGGAATTAACTTGTCCACGGATCAGCCCAGATTTTTGCACGTTCTCTTGGATGGCCCAGGCCAACCTACTTGGAGCTGCTCCTCCTTTACGTAGAGGAGAGAACAAGGCAGATGTTTTGTGGTGGCCACACACAGTACACGTTGTGCTTACTTTTCTCATCTCCTTCCATTCCTCTGCTGGCAAGCTGCACCTCAAACCTTCACATGCTCGAAAAAACCCCACTAAGGTAATAAAATAAATTCCAACCTTGCTTTCAGAAGTAACTTATTTTAAGTAACTCAATGGATTTATCCATGACACGCTAAACCTGCAGGGAAAAGCCATTTCTTTGGGACTGGCAGCTTCCCACACACTGCCAGGTGTGACAGCCAGTCCAGTTTGATGTTCAGTTTCCCCAGTAAAAGAAATTCTGCTTAGTTCAGCACCCTAACAGTTCAGCTATTAAAAATAGCCATCCTATAACTCCTTGTATCAAATAAAGCAGAGAAACATCCACAGAATTGGAAGGGTTGGAAGGGATCATCTGGTCCAACCTCCCTGGCCAAGCAGGGTTGTCCTAGAGCACACAGCACAGGATTGCATCCAGATGGGTCCTGAACATCTCCAGTGAGAGAGATTCCACAGCCTCTCTGGGCAAGCTGTTCCAGTGCATGGGAACTTGCACAGTAAAGAAGTTCTTCCTCAAGTTCAGGTGGAACTTCCTGAGCATCAGCTTCTGCCCGTTGCCTCTCATTCCATTGGTTGGCACCACCAAAAAGAGCCTGGTTCCATCCTCTTGACACCCACCCTTTAGGTATTTATACACATTATCCCCCTGCCTATTGTAAACACTTCCCTGCTCCAAAAGCCCAGTAACTACCCCACAAATCCCGTTTTTAATCTGTCAACATCACCCATACAGAGCCAGCCTTCAGCCCAACCCAGAAGATTAGAAGCTGTTGTGATACAAATTCATCTCAGGGTGAAGGACTTCCATCAAGGCGCTGATCCGAGTTCAGAGACAGTCACCTTGCAGCCATCAGCCTTTTCTGATGAAGTTTGGAGGCTGAAGACTTTAACCCTGAAGACTGTCAGACCTTGAAGACCCCCAACCATGCTCACCTCTTCAGCTCTTCCCTTCCCCATTAAATCATGGGGCTGATAAAGGAGTTTTTTCCTCCCTTCCTTTTCCTGAGATTCCCTGTGCTTCTTCAGCTCCCATTTTTCTTCTCCACCAAAACCATTTACATTGTAAATAATCCAATACAAGATTTTCACAGTGTCTTAACTCCAGGAGTTTGGACAGTTTTGCTATAGGAACCCACAGTTTGCAACACGATGCCAGGTGGATGGCGGACAGAAGGTCCCCATGCCACGTGGATGGCGGGCAGAAGGTCCCCATGCCACATGGATGGCAGGCAGAAGGTCCCCAGGCTCTCACACCATTCCACTCCCACCCTGAGGTCCCAGCACAAAGTGGTGACTCACCATTATTTGGATTTCTCGTTTGCAGACTTGCAAGTCGTACTCGTTATTGACGTACATGCGCTTCAGGGCACACTTCATCCCATTGTTCGTCCTCACCAGAAACACTATGGCAAATCCACCTGCAGAAGACACAAAAGCAGCCTATTCATTAACAAAGAAACCTCTTGGTCCTTGCTTCTCACCTCCTCCCTGCCTTCAGAGCACAGGCAGAAGCAGGAGGGCACTCAGGAGCTGCCAACGGAGCCATGGTGGGAGTGTCCTTCACATGTGCTTAGCTCCAGAGCTTCAGACTCTGACTAGAGAGTTATTTCTGGGAACTGAGAGGAATCCAAGGGGGCAAATCCTCAATTAAGTCAACATTTAACACCACGGTAAAAACAAGCAATTACATCAGCTACTTGTCCTGCCAGACAGACCTTCACGAGTTGCCATTATGAAGAAGAAAGCTGAAGTATAAACAGCAACGTTGCCTTGAACAGAAATCAGAGCTACAAGATCATCCACTGAATTACTAAAGGCCAGAACTTAAAAGGCTTCGCCACTTTTGAAGCCTCTAAGCTACATTACAAAGCTGATTCGTGCAAGGAGAAGGAACCCATCTATCTCCCACACACGGCTTGATGTTGGTGCTTTTAAAAATAGGAGAGAACAGGGAAACTCAAGAAATCAAACCACAATTCATTTTGTGGTCATTGCTATTAGTAAAGTCAGGACTCCCAGGACAATCTTGAGTTGTTTAGGATGGAAGCCTTTCAACTCTGCTAGCTGCATCAAAATAGATGGGGTTTACATTTGTAATCCTGGGCAGAAAGAGGAAGCTGATGGAGGATGGAGGTCTGCAGGCATCAAATTCTGCACCTGGCTCCCGGAGAATGAGTTGGAACAAAGAGTCGCACGGATCCAAGCAGCACTGCACAGGAGTGAAAAGGGAAGCACGGGGACATTGTGGATGCTACAACCTGACAGCACTTCATTTGCTCTCTGCTACCTCACATCACAGCATGGATTTATTTTATGCTTCAGGATTTCTGAAGAATAGCAATAGTAAGTTACGATTCGGTGCTGCCGCAGCCTTCTGAAGTCCCACTACACCAAGAGCTGGAGTTAACACCACAAAAAGCTGCTCACGTCCCAAAAAATCCTTCTTTTAGAAGTTTGAGCCCTTTAATAAGTCCCATTCTTTCCACGTTGCCAGAAAACATCAGATCAATAATACACATATAGTTACACCTCACATCTAGAGTTACCTTCCACATGTTTGTACTCAATTATTACTAATGGTTGGTTGGCACTGAGATGGGTTCCTGCCCATATACTATAATATATACTATAATATATACTATAATATATACTATAATATATACTATAATATATACTATAATATATACTATAATATATACACAGAGCAGCACCAGAGCTGTTAAAACCAACTCTTAGCTTGCAAAAAACCTTAGTTTTACCCATCCCAATTTGCCACAGGAACTACACCAGGCTTTCCAAGGAAGCCCCGTTGACTTTTAGGAGCAGAACTAATGGGTAGCAGCTCCAGAGAAATAGCAGGAAGATGCAACAGGAAGAAGGGAAAGGAAAAAAAGAAGTGTCAGGGCTTCAATTAAAGGGCTTAAAAGCTATAACCAAGCTGCAAAATGGATATTCAAATTCAGCAAAGTGAGAAGTGGCCTGGGATACACAAGCTGTACAGGTGCTGCTCACTCCTGCCAGAGGGTTTTAAAGCCTTTGTCAGTCCTGGAGGGCCTCATTTCTTCATCGTGCTTAAACTGAGACACAAAAATAACCCCCACTCTCTCCCTTAAGCTGCTTCAAGTCGAGGATCTCATATTACAATTCATTTTTAAGAACTCCTAAACCCACAGCGGTCGTCTCATTGTTCTGCCCTGGCCACGTTTGTCTCCTTTTTGGAGAGCAAACCTGCACATCCCACTGTGCTATCTTTAGCTCGAAGGACATCTCTGGTGAAAAAAGACCTCACTCAACTGATTTCCCCTCCTCTTACAACCCACAACGGAGCCAGGAAGAAATAAAGAGCCCATCACCAGCACCTCCTCCCCAATCCTGACTTTAACACATCATGCTTTAAAAGTCATTGGAAAGATCAGGTTTGGGCTTATTTTTTTCATTTCTGTATAATATTTCCATGGACCACAGATAAAATCTAGAGAAAACGTAAAAGAATATTTTTTTTGTTTAATTATGGAGTCTCGGTCATCATCAAAACTTTGAGAAACACGAGACTTACCTTTTTTTAGAAGAAAAAAAGAGCAAGTCAGAGGTGATCCATCAGAAGCCTTCCCTGCTCTCCAGGGGTTGAGTTCCCTACCCACCCCATCTCTGTTTACAGTCCTATGCTCAGCAGAAAGAAACACGAGCTGAGCAGCAAAAATAGATCAATTAAAACTTGTTTTTATAAATAAGCAGATCCATTAAATTCAAGGACCTTCCTTCTTGAGGCCATGGTCTAATGGTTAGGAATATGATGGGATAAAGGTTGGACTTGATGACCCTGGAGGTCCCTTCCAACCAGAATGATTCTATGATTCTTCTGAACCTTTGCTGCAGATGCCCTGGGACTGGTACCTCTTCAGATCAACTAATGTCTCATTAGCAAAGTTTTGGGGAAGGAATCTTTCCTCTTGTCTGGACCCTGTGCTGATAAACAAAGTCACACCTAAACCATATGGACACCTAAATCTGGACATCAGATTACTTTGCTTACAAGCAACCAGAGCCAACTGGCAAAGAAAATTACACAAAGAACAGAGCTGAACCATCCCGAGAGCTCAAAGGAAGGAGAAATTTAGAATATAACAAATAAAATGAGTTCATGGTTTCTGATACAGGACTGCAACGTCAACATGCAGGGACCCAACAGAAATATGGCCCAAAGCAGCTCCCAAATAGAGCAGGGAGACATGAATACATCAGGTGGAGCTGCACCCGAGGAAGAGGAAGCCTGCAACATCTATCTCACCATAGATCTCACCATCTGTAGTGAATGGAGGAGAGAAAACGGCCTGAAATTGCAGCAGGGGAGATTCAGGTTGGACATCAGGGACAATTCCTTCCCTGGGAGGGTGATTGGGGGTGGGAATGGGTTGCCCAGGGAGGTGGTGGAGTCACCGTCCCTGGAGGTGTTCAAGAGGCGTCTGGATGTGGTGCTGGGTGCTGTGGGCGAGTGGGGATGGAGGTGGGGGTTGGACTGGATCAGCTTGGAGGTCTCTTCCAACCTTGATGATTCCCTGATTCTATGTGCAGTGCAGTGATGATTCCATGATTCCATGTGACACAGCAAGTCACAGGAAAGTTGCATCCTCGTGTACTTCTCTCCCTTACCTTTAGCTCCTGCAAACCCCAGCTGACAACGTGGAAGCTGCATAAATAATTCCACTCATTTTGTCTGCAAATAACCTGCCAGTTTGGTTCCTTTATTATTAAACTCCCACTGGCTGCAGATTAAAGCACGAGGATTTTGTTCCTAGTAAAAGCAGCGTGCTTCCCTCCGGAGAAAACAATATCCATTTAATGATACAGCAATTTTTACACAGCAATCTAGACTGTGCCATCAGAGAGGCAAAATTTGATGACCTGCACCCTTGAGAAGGTGCAAAGCTTTACTTTCTAAACAACTAACATGGCATCTAGTCCAACAACCACGCTATTCCTTCCAAACTCTGGGTTATCAAACCCAGGTCTTCATAACCAGGATTCAGTCTGGAAAGGCACAACACAACCAAGGATGTCTAACCTCCCCCAAGTGGTTCATCCCACTTTTAAACCAGAAGAGGTGTGGAAAATGCCACCCTAATTTGAATTTCTCTGCATCCCTTACACCTTCCACTTCTAACTGGCTTCAGCTGAGCAGAAACCTCAGTAAGGTTCTCACCCAACAACCCCTGTGTACCTGAACATCTGGAATGGCAGGGGTGCCCTTAGTGGTCTGTACCTAGACACAGAGAGGTTTCCTTCTCAGTCTCTCATGCACAAGAGATGATTTTGGAGTTCTGGTCCATCCTTGAGCTCCAAAGCTCCTCGCACAGTTATTGCTGTCTGCTCACATCCTGCTAAAGAAAACAGCACTTGCTCAGGTCCCCTGCATTGCAAACAAGGTTAACAATAACACCACGACATGGTTTTAAGGTTAGGGCTTAAGGTGTGTAAGTAGGTTACCAGCTAATACACTTGAAGCACTTGAAACCTTTTTCTTGGCCAATATTTCAGATTTATGCTAAAAAATAGCAGGACCTGTGCTCCCACAGCTACCTCAAAAGCAGCCACTTTGTTGGTCAGCAGCAGACACAAAGTTCAGCTGATGTTTTCCAGCAAGGTCTGATAGAAGAGGGGAGGGGGGGACCCAACAGGTAACTGAGATTTTCACTTGGCAGCAGCAGCCAGCCCAGAACAGCCCAGTTCAGCACAGCCTGAGAAGTGCCCAAGCTCTCCAGCACGTGGACTGCAGCCAGCACTGCCTAACGAAGACTTCCTAATGGATTGAAGAGTTTTCTTCCACCTACCATGCAGCATGATGCAGGAGAAGCTGCTGAGTGTCCTCTCCTGTGGGTTGCAGGAGGCAGGATGGGTGCTGCCCAGCTCTCACCATTGGCCTGGTCACCACTGCACCAAAGATGCAGGTTTGGCTCAGAGAAGTCACCCAGCACTCGTTGGAGCTCTGATGGTTTCTCACAACATCATGCTGAAATTAATTCACTTACCCTTGCTTTTAACTAACTCACCACCAGCTGCTCCCCACTGGTTACCCCCTCCTCCTCACACACTACACAGCATGAGCAGCAGGGCCAGGGAGGGGATTCTCCCCCTCTACTCCACTCTCATGAGACCCCCCCTGCAGTGCTGGGTCCAGTTCTGGGGTCTCCAACATCAGAAGGACACGGAGCTGTTGGAGAGAGTCCAGAGGAGGCCACAGAGATGTTCCAAGAGCTGGAGCAGCTCTGCTCTGGGGCCAGGCTGAGAGAGTTGGGGGTGTTCAGCCTGGAGAAGAGAAGGCACCGGGGAGACCTTGGAGCACCTTCCAGTGCCTGAAGGGGCTCCAGGAAAGCTGGAGAGGGACTGGTGCCAAGGGCAGGGAGTGATGGGACGAGGGGGAACGGGTTCCAAGTGCCAGAGGGGAGATGGAGATGGGATGGGAGGGAGAAATTGTTTGGTGTGAGGGTGGTGAGAGCCTGGCCCAGGGTGCCCAGAGAAGCTGTGGCTGCCCCTCCCTGGCAGTGTTGAAGGCCAGGTTGGATGGGGATTGGTGGGAGGTGTCCCTGCCCATGGTAGGGGGTGGCACTGATCTTTAAGGTCCCTTCCAACCCAAACCAGTCTGGGATTCTGTGATTCTACAAATCTACAACATTACCCCCTTGTCAGCCTCAAGGACGTCAGCTCCCAGAGCCTC
Organism: Aegotheles bennettii; assembly: GCA_013398125.1. Taxonomy (NCBI): domain Eukaryota; kingdom Metazoa; phylum Chordata; class Aves; order Caprimulgiformes; family Aegothelidae; genus Aegotheles; species Aegotheles bennettii. The sequence goes on along the minus strand of VZRW01012485.1, from coordinate 19,312 downwards.
AGACCACAACCACTTTCTCCCTCCCTCCTTATTCCAGTCCAGCCCTCAACTTTGCTAAATCTGGGTGAAGTTGAAAGGAAATAGATCAAAGACAAACTGACAAGCAGTTATTATGAAGCACTGCCAGATGCACATTACAGGACCATTTACTTCTATTTTCAGTGAACAGCAAACCCTTCCAAGGGCCAGAAATTGCCAGCTCTAATCCACTGCGCCAGCTCCGACAGGACAGACACACCAGGATCTGTGTAACTCCAAGTCAGTCAAGGTCAGCTCAAGAGCCTGTGCTGCCCCAAGTGAGGTGGTTGTGCCACACGTGGCCGAGGAGGCTCGGTCACACACAAGGCAGAGCTTAGAGGTGAAGTAATCCAGGCACTGGGAACGTCCTCCTACCTTTGCTGGTAGAGCCTTTTTTCCATATGGAAAGCAAAAGGCAAGAGACCAGTCCAGACTTCAGCTGCAACAGAGCAAAAAAATCCAGAGGCTTTGCAAGCAGCAGGAGGAGAAAAGCAAGAGCTAAGCCCAAGAGCCAGCTCAGAGGACCATTCTCCCTCAGGTTCATAAACAAGTGCCTGGGATTTTAAGTTCTGAAGGAAACTCAACCCTTTTGCCTTACGAGCCAGAAGGAGCCAAAACACCACTGTCATTCTAAGACATAAAAAGTTATTTATATGCTCATCCTTAAGACATTCCCACCGGAAACGGCCTCAAGTTACACCAGGGGAAGTTTAGGTTGGAGATTAGGAAGAAGTTCTTTACTGGGAGGGTGGTTGGGCACTGGAATGGGCTGCCCAGGGAGGTGGTGGAGTCACCGTCCCTGGGGGGGGGTCAAAGGATGGGTTGATGAGGCACTTGAGGCCATGGTCTGATGGTCCAATGGTTAGGAATATGATGGGATAAAGGCTGGACTTGATGACCCTGGAGGTCCCTTCCAACCATGATGATTCTGTGATGGGATAAAGGTTGGACTTGATGACCCTGGAGGTCCCTTCCAACCAGAATGATCCTGTGATTCACTGCTGATCAGGCAGTTGGTACTATGATCACCATCATCTTGGAGCCAGACACAGCCATAGGTCTCTTGGGAAACATCACTGCCTACAGCAGCATGGGAACATAGTCATCTTGCTCCATGCTTCTGGCCTGACTGTTCTTGCTAACTGGTTTTAGGATAAGCTGGAAAAAAACCCCCATAAAATAGGAAGTTACAATTATCTGCAGTCAACAGAGCTGCCAGAGCAATTCTCCACGTGGGCTCGTGTCGGCGTGCTGGCCGCTTTCCAGGACTGGTGGTTGTGTTTTCAGCCCTTCTGTAATTTCAGCAGGGTGCAGGACTCTTCACCAGCCAGGCAAGCACTTCTAAGCTAGGTAAAACCAAGCTGCACGAGATCCCCTCCTCCCTCAGCTCCTCGCATGTAAGAAGATAGCACCTTGCTGCATTTAAGTGACTCACGTGTATCATGAGCCTGGAATCCTCTTGCAGTCAGTAAGCCACAGGCAGGCAGCAACACCAAGCTGCAAACAAGCACAGGGTGCTGCTTCCAAGCAAGCTGCACTAATGCTACAGTGAGGAAGCTCACAGAGAAATGGGTTGCTCCTTCCATCACCCTTTTGGGATAAGCTCTTCCAGAGCTGCCTTTCACTGGTGAACATAGAAGTGAGCCAAGTTCAGTGCTGCTACAGCAGGTGAAGTGTGTGCTGAATGCTGCACACCTTACCCTGGAGGGACACAACAACCTTCTGCAGCAAGAGACCCACCTTGTCCTTCTGGGATGGCACCAGTGGTGGGGAAACCACCCTGAGAACCCCCTTCCTACCACCACAACCGCTGCATCTTCACACACAGTCGCTTACTCGGCTCTTTGAGCTGCATTTAACTTCTGTTCCACATCTTCCAACACACCCCACCAGATGTTGCTGCAGGCAGCAAGAAGCCCGTTTTCTTCACGTTGAGCCAAAATGAAGTTCAACCACAGCCAGAGAGGGTCTGAAGCACCAACTCAGACCCCTTCACCCAGGTTAATCATAGCCCAGATGAAGGCTGGCTGGACTCTGCCCTGTACACATGAAGCAAAGCAGCTGAGATTCACAGGACCTGCAAGATCAAAGGTCTTTGGTGTTCCCCTGCTCTGCTGAACCTCCAGCTTTGTCCACAGTCAGGCAGAACACCTCCTTTTAAAATCCACCCTGAAAACACCTCCCAGAGACACCAAGTGCTGTTTGCACAGAAGCAAGCAAGACACGTGGCGTGATGACCTCCCAGCTACCTCCCAGGTACAAAATTACCTCCACTGCATGGATGGGAACTCTGCAAACACGTTCAGGTTTTGTCTTGGATCCTATCTCCTCTTTTTCCAAGGCTGTGTTGGATAATCCAGGAGCAGATAGGTTGGGGGAGGAATCACCCTGCATCAGTTAAGTCAGACAAGACCTTGGGCTTGAAAGAAACAACTATCAAACCATCAATTTCCACTTCAAAACAAATAAATCTTTGCTTTGGAGTTTGTCCATCCCCCTTCTACAAACACATTAACAGCATCTGAAATTACCACAGTTCCTGATAAACCTTCTGGATGCCACTAAAAACTTTATTCTTCAAGGGTGGAATTCTTCTCCGAGCTGGACAAACAACTCCTGTGGTTTTCCACTGAATTGTTTCCAGCTTTCCTTGGTTTAGCTCCATCTCATCCACCTCAGAGCTCACCGTGCTTTAGTACTGAAGCTGAGGGGACAGCCAAGTGCTTTTGAGATGTCCCCAGAACACTCAGCCTCCAGGGACAGCCAGCAAGGCATTTGAAGCCCCAGTTGTGCTAGCAGGCACTTCATTTGAAGTGCTTTGCTGAACCAGGCACAAAGCCACTCTGAATACTTATTGATTCTTATCCATCAAGAATTATGTCATATTTTGCCTTATCTCTCAAACCAGAACAACTTCCTTAGCATTTACTTTCCTAAGCACAAGGGGCAGGCCCACTCAGCTTTCTCCCCTCCCTAAGCCAGGATCCTGGGACAGGAAAACCACAGTGACTCCCTCACATGGGGTTTGCAGCTCACCAGTCCCAAAGCTTTACTAAAACACAGTTCCCAGCACTTAATTTCTCCCATAGTCAGAGCCACAACAGCTGACACAGACACTGCCCATGACCCAGCACTGGACACCAGCACTTGGCAACACCACAACCATTTTTGCCCTTGCTGCTCTCCCAAGAAAGCCACCTCTGTCACCCTCCCCTGCATGACATGCAGAACAAATCAAGGTTGTCCCTAGTTGTGTATCCACACTACTCATTCCTGACCATCAAAATATGGAGCCCTCTTTTCCAGGGGCAGAGATGGCTTCAGCAGAGCTCAGCTTTGGAATCACTCAACCCTTTGCCACGCAGAAAAAAAGCCAAGGAAAATCCTTGAGGCAAAGTAGGGCAATACAAGCATCCGTGATTATTTTAGACAATGTCCAAGTTCAGCAAGCTCTGCAAGCACATCAGGGGAAGCACTCAGCTGCTCCTACAGCTCTTAGTACCAGTTTTCAGCAAAAGTGCAAGAAAAGCCAGCCTTGGTCCTCCTCACCTATAAACCAGGGATGAAGATGGACAAGTGACTCATGGAGAACAGGGGGGGGAAATAAAGAAAGTAAAAATCAAGGTGCCTTGGGATGATGGAATCGTTAGGGTTGGAAGAGACCTTCAAGCTCATCCAGTCCAATCCCTACCTCCATCCCCACTCACCCACAGCACCCATAAATCTGCACAAAGAGAGGATTTTATTCTTGCCCCAAAGAAAGTCAAACGCAGGGAGGTTGAGGATGGATTAACAGACAGGGGGAAGCTTCCTCCAGCCTCATTTCACCCTCTCCAAATGCAGAAGGGTGCTGGTGAGCAGCATGGGACTGTCACCATGTCCCACTGTGTCACCATGTCACTGCCTGCCCCAGGATCTCACCTGACTCAGCCTCTCACTCAGGCAGCACTGACAATGCCAGCAGTCACTCCTGACCCCTTCTTTAATTGCTCTACTTCCACATTCTCCACATGCTCTTGAGTAGTTTACTCCTCGAGTGTTGTTACCCTCACTATGAGGAAGTCTCACCAAACTCTCCATGGACTTGATTTCAACCCCAGATTCTTCAGCTACTGCCAATCTTTCCTCCATCCCCCTGCCCAGCTGGACATACACTACCCAGGGCATCTTTTCCAGATTACCTAGCAAAAAAAAGGCTGAAAAGACTCATGTCCTCCTTTGTGTTTGCATCTTGTTGGTTCTTTACTACCTGTTGGAGTGGCATTCATCACGACACTTGAGGTTTGGGATTTAATTAATGCCTATGACTCACTCTCCCACCCAACTTCATAATCCCCTGGTTACAACAGGGTATTTACGTGTTATTTTCTATCCCTGTAAGTGAAGATTATTCACCCTCAAGTTGCAGACACAAAAAACACACAGCCTGGACTAGAGGCACAGGCTTGCCTCACATCTCAGGAGCACATGGACATAATGGATGTTTGTTTCCCACAATCCAAGCTACAGAATTAGGATTTTCTTTACCTGCATCAACAGTTTGTAAGCTCAAAGTAGTGACAGGGTCTGCAAGGTCACCAGCTGAAACACAACAGGCTCATGCACACAAAGCCACAGCTAGAAGCTTGAATGACTTTCTGAAGGTGGCACTGAGAAGAGAAGTGACACACAGGACAGACACCAGAACAAGCAGCAACCTCTGCAGAACCACCAGGCCTGAATATGGATCTCCTGTGGTCTCACCACCCCCAGCTTCCTCTGACTCCAAGCAGCACGTGTGTTTGGACATGTGTGTTACAAACCAAAGAGTTTGGTTCTGAACAAGAACACAACAAAACCCCTTATCCCCTGCCAACAGGCTCCCTGGCTGAGAAAAGCAGATAATGCTAAACTAAACAGGTCTGCTCTCAGTTCAGATTTCCTACCTCAAAAGGAAATAACAAGCTTTACTCAGTTGGTTTTTGTTTTGTTTTGTTTTTTAAGCATAACAGTGCCAAGTTTAAGGGACTGCTTCAACCTAAAAGGCCTGCCCCAGCATCTCCTGGAGTGGAGTAAGTTATTAACATGTACCAGGAATACAAACCACTGGTCTCTGCAGGGTAGAAGCAGTGTCTCTGCACAGGGCTCTAAAACACAAAGATAAAAGTCCTCATAGTCCACGCAGGCTTAAAAGCTATAAAGCAAATGAGACAGCAGAAAAGTACCACATTTCCACCCACATCCCTGGGAAGCTCCCCATGCTCACTGCCACCTTGCTATCTTCACCTGTACAGGGAGTTAAACATCATCAAAACAACCCAAAAATCAGCGTAGATTCTGGTTGGCTTGCTAAGCTTTCAGTTGTGGCTTAACTCTGTCCTTCAAACTGCCAGCATTGCCCTTAAACAGCATTTTAAAAGGCTTCAGAGTGGAGTGGAGCTAGAACTGCTCTGGGAAACTTATCAAATCAGATCTTGAAGCACCAACCACCAATTAAATAGGCTGAATTTTTAAGAGTTATCTTGGGGGCAAGAAAAAAAGGCAAACCACTAACTTCAGCTGAAAGAGCTGTGTCTGTGCAAGCAGGAATGGTCACAATCACCCAAATGTGATCCACGTTCTGACCATCTGAAGTGGCTGTAGGAGAGAATCAGAGCATCAGAACTGTGGGGAAAGTAGAGAATCCATGAAGGACACAGAGTATTTCAAGTCAGAAAACCTGGAGCAGGCACAAATACCAGGAGCCAAACCCCACATCTCCACAAAGGAGATACTAAGGAAAGTTAGCTAAGGGGGTGTATTTTAAACAAGGTTAGGAACTGAACAGTGACCACACTCAAAAGAAAATTGTAACAGTGACACAACTGTTAGAAGTTGAGAGCTCCGAGCTGAACAGAGTCATAGAATCATCAAGGTTGGAAGAGACCTCCAAGCTCACCCCGTCCAACCCCCACCTCCATCCCCACTCACCCACAGCACCCAGCGCCACATCCAGACACCTCTTGAACACCTCCAGGGACAGGGACTCCACCCCCTCCCTGGGCAACCCATTCCCACCCCCAATCACCCTCCCAGGGAAGGAACTGTCCCTCATGGCCAACCTGAATGTCCCCTGCTGCAATTTCAGGCAGTTTCCTGAAGAGACCAAACTCCCCCTCACCCCAACCTCCTCTCAGGGAGCTGGAGAGAGCCATGAGGCCCCCCCTGAGCCTCCTCTTCTCCCTCAGCCATTCCCCATAGGACCCATTTTCTAGTCCCTTTCCCAGCTTCAGTTCCTGAACTCCCTGGAAATGCAGCTGCTCATTTAATAAATTCTTCCAGTGTTACTTCAACTAAAGAAACCATAAGAGGAACCTGGACATGGGTTTTGTGTGTGTCAACTACCCAAGGACAGCATCCTCCTAGAGCATATTCAAGCTTTGCTGGGCAGCAGCCCCATGAAATCACCAAGCCACCTTTCCTCCTTGCAGAGTACACAAAGACTGGACACAAAGGCTGGGGCTTCACAGGTCTGGTTCTACTGCTGGAAGAAAGCAGCGTTGGGAAATTGAGGTGGATTCTGAGTTCACCTGGTTCATATTCACATCAACACCAGTTCTGAGCAGAGCAGGTCACAAACTCACATTCAGTCCTGTCTCACACAGCCCTGCAGCTCCAGAGGTCTCCAGGTTTAGGTGTGCTGCTCTGCACTCTGCCACCTATGAGAATCATTGGAAGCAGGAAGACATTCCCCACGCAGCTCACATTGGAGCTGGAAAGAATTTGGTCTCCAAAAAGTGAATTTGCACATATGAGCAATACAGTTTGCATGTTCTGTTGGCTTAAAATAAGAGGAGGCCTTAAAATAAGAGGAGGCTCCATGGCTGGCCAGCAACAATCTGTTAGGCAGCTCCATGCTGAGCAAGTTTGCTGGGCACAGAAAACCCAGAACCTGCGTCAGCTTTGTGCCGGATGCAAAATGCAACTGCTGCACAACTGATTCATGGCAGGGGGGGAAAAAAAGAGGGGGGAAAAAAAAGGGAAAATAAAACCAGCTACAGAGATCTCTCCAGTCACGTGCAGCCATCAGACTGCTCACCCCATCAAGGCAAAGATCTGCTGCAAAGCAGCCCAAGGCGTGCAGGTGAAGCCCTGCTCTTAGGAACTCCTCTCACTCCCAACTCAAGGGAGCAGCAGCTCTCCCAGCTCCACCCCTCCTCAGCTCCAGTCTTTAAACAAACTAAAGACAAACTTAAACAGAGCACCTCGTGTGTCTAACAGAGCAAAGGACTTCTCCCCAGGTAAAACCAAGGCTGGAGCTCACGCAGAGCTCAGGGGTCAGATTCTCAGCATGAGTAAAGCAGGGACACTGTTACCCCTACACAGATTTACCATAGCTGAGAACCCTAATGTGATTATCCAATATTACCAACGCAATTATAGGGCCCTGGCTCAGTGTCACTGCTGCAATATCTAGGCCATGACAAGACAGATTTAGATTTAGAGGCTCCACCCTCTCCGAGGCGCTTTTTAAATAGGCAGAACATCATTAGTTAATGTTGGCGTGGCAGTCGTGGCCAGGAGTGCCTGGAGAGTACAAAATACAACCAGAAACGTCAGGACAGGAGCATGGGCTTCACCTCTCCTCATTTTAGGAGTGCAGAATCAGCTGGCCAGGGACTGTTGAAGCTATTTTGGGTGAGCATTCAGGTTATTAGTCACCACGCTCCCAACTACAAACAGTCACAAAATATTTATACAGCTACAAACGTTTTCACTGCATTGGTGACGTGGAAAAAAAAGCTGAACTGCCTCTTCCTCACTTCTCTGGGTTTTATTTTGATTTAAAATTTAATTTCTTTGCATTTTTCAGGGCCTTGTCTCATTACAGCTCTCCAAGAGCCACTCCTCTCGATGATATCCCTTCAGCTCCCAGCCAGCTCCACGGGAAAAGTCAAAAAGGAAGCTGTAAATCAGAAGGTAGCAAAGAAAGGAGGGGAGAAAAAAGGAGGGGGGGGGGAAGGAAATTAAATCCCTGCCACACAACAGCTTATTAGAAGCCTGAAATAATCAGTGGGCAAAATTCACCCTGCATTCCCTTTCCAAAAGCTCCACTCCGAGGGCAGGAATAGCTTGTGACACTGCTCACTCTCCAAAAACACAGTCAGAGCACAGCCAGGACTTACTCATTTAGGAGTAATAAAGTGTCACAGTATTAGTGACAGCAATTTCATAACAAACAGCAGCTCAGTAACAGCTACAGAACCTTCTCAGCAGGAAGCACGTTTAGGTGTTCACGTGGGTAGATTTGCCAGGCATGTGCTCCACTTTACAGTCTTGTGCATCCACTCGATTCCTCCCTGACTTGGAAACCCAAAGCTGATGGAGTCACCACTCTGTCATTACTATTCAGCAAGATACACTGCCTCCGAGTAGATTATTTGGCAAAGCAGACTCAGCCCCTCTCTACTGTGACAATTTTAGTCCTTGAACTTCCACTGTAAGGCTGAAAAAAGAAAAGAAATTAATGGGTCATGAATAACTCGCAGCTTAAAAATAAAGAAATCTTTTGTTTAGTTATCAGTCAGCCCTCTAAAAAGCACATTTCAGCTGCTATTATTCCAAGCAGCTGCTAATAGCATCTGAGACCTCATTCATCTCCGAGGGAAATTAGCAATGGCACAAACATGCTGCAGAGCATGGCTGGTTTGGAGAGGACACCACTGGAACTGCAAAGCCAGCAAGAAGCTGCATGCAGCTGAGAAGCTTTACTGGAAAAGCAAGGAAGTGGTGAATCACACCGAGAGGAAAAACAGAACTGGTTGAGCAGAGAGCAGGTTGTAGCTGGAGGTGGGGAGGAGGGAGAAGCGAGACCAAGCTATGGCCATGGTCTAATGGTTAGGAATATGATGGGATAAAGGTTGGACTTGATGACCCTGGAGGTCCCTTCCAACCAGAATGATTCTATGATGGGATAAAGGTTGGACTTGATGACCCTGGAGGTCCCTTCCAACCAGGATGATTCTATGATGGGATAAAGGTTGGACTTGATGACCCTGGAGGTCCCTTCCAACCAGAATGATTCTCAGATTCTAAACTGGCCAGGGCTGGGACTGGTTTTTAAATGGACTTGCTCACAAGGGCCAGCCAGTGTGGGGCTTACTGGGGTCCTTAAGTGCTATGGTAACAGCAAACTCCACTGGGGAAGCGAAGATCAAAGAGAGCTCATGGCAACAGACAAGTCAGACATTTAGGAATTTTGATTACTATGGTAGCACCCAGACATCCTCACTGAGCATGAAAACACAAGAGAAACCCTAATCCATGCATCTGGAGAGAAGCTCAAGCCTACGGCTACCGTGACACTGCAAGAGCTTCATAGCAGCATGTGGAGCTCTGTTCCAACCAAGTTTCTTCTGCTCCAACCCAGGAATCCAGGTTTCAACCTTGTCAGGTCTCCCACAGGTAGGCTCTTCAGCCTCAGAAGTGCCATCTCACTAAGCAGCAGGAAAACACAACTTCAGTGCTGTGTAATATTTCTCTAGAAGAGGATATGCTAATCAAACCCTGCAGACAGCAATGAACTTTTCAACTCCTCAGTACACATCAAGCATGGAGAGAGGTATCTACTATCCCACCAGGAATTCAAACCACTGGGTACAGCCAGGAGCACGCAGTACCCATCATTTTAATAAAATAAATTAAACAAAAAAAATATAAATCACTCCTAGACAAAGCAGGGCTTTGAGTTCTTCCACATACATCCAGGTGAGGAAGGAGAAATACCAACAGGCAGCCCCTCTGTTCGTTTGTCAGGGGTCCAGAACCTGCAGTCCTGTGACTGTTACTCACAAGCCCCATAATTATTAGGGATTTAAACCATCAGCTCAAATGAACTTACATAACTGCTTGATAGTTCCATGCAATACCTAAAATATGCATTTCTAGCAGTAGAAAAAGCTCTGAAGGTACCACATAAGTGCTTCTGACTTTAAAAGAAAAGCCAAAGGTAGAACACCACCATCTGTCCCAACTCTGAAAATGGCATCATTTTAAAAAAAATCCAATAAATCCTTAATCCTCTCACACTTTCTGCTGAATTCTGTGTCTCCTTCGGTCCCTGAATAACATCAGATCGTTAGAAGATGGTGTGTTAATTATCACATCATGATGTAAGATCACAGCTGCTTGCACAGAGGGCTGGGTCTCTCTGAACACATCTCCTAGGGCTCCAGCTCAGGAGCGTATTTTGGTAGTGAACACAACCCTGAGCCCCAGCAGGCACAGGCCAGGGCAGCCAGGCACCTCCCAGGAGCAGGGACACTCTTTATGCTGTTTGCATTGTGTGACACAGGGCCCTAGACCATGATAAAAGTTCCCTGATACTATGGTGACATGAATATTAATGATGCTGTGGCTAAAACACCAGGCAAGGAGTTCCATTTGCATTTAATACAAGGCTTTGTCACTGCTTTCCTGCACAGCCCTTATCAAACTGCTGCATCTCCATGGGCTTCAGTTTCTCAGTTGTAAAATAATTTGATATTATTTTACCATCTGTTTGTCTGCTTTGCAGAAGGGGGAAGGGGAACAACCATGCCCAGAACCACAGGTTGGGTGGCACCTGGGACGCAGCGGTCTCCTTGTTCACTGGAGAGCAGAGAGAGCACAACAGTTCCAAGCACAGCTGGGAACTGGGTATAAAAGTGGTGTAAACTCATACTCACTTGGATATATAAGTGCATCTTCTAACTCGAAAGCAACAGGTAAAGGCCAAAAGAAAGGCTCTGACTTTCAGCAGGGGTTTTTTTTGGCTGAAACATGAGCTCAAGGCACCCCAGGAGCGAGTCTGACCCCAACCTGCACTGCCCCTTCCCTCTGTCCCTGCCACAGGGTCCCTCCTTCACCCCACCACCCACCCACCAGTGTTTTTTAAATTCCCTTACAAACATAACCAATAAAAAAAAAAGAACATAAGAACCAACAGGATCTTATCAGTTGGCAGCTGGAGCTGGTTCATCTTACACGCAGGGGCTGGTGAAAGGGCTGTAATGATCACACAGCCATGGGTGAGAACAACACATTAACCCTGGGAGCAGCACAGCCTGGAACTCCCAGGGAACACACAGGGAATTTGCAGGGAACAGCAGCGAGCACCGACAGTGCCTGCTCCCCAGCACAGCCACCAGCACCCTGCTGCAAGGGGAAACTGAGGCACAGGGACGCCGGAGGAGTTCAGCAGGAAACATTCCAGTTGCCCAACAGGAGAACACTGGCAGAATTCCAGTCAAAGCAACAAGAATCATCGAATCATCGAATCATTCTGGTTGGAAGGGACCTCCAGGGGCATCAAGTCCAACCTTGATCCCATCATAGAATCATCCTGGTTGGAAGGGACCTCCAGGGGCATCAAGTCCAACCTTTATCCCATCATAGAATCATTCTGGTTGGAAGGGACCTCCAGGGTCATCAAGTCCAACCTTGATCCCATCATATTCCTGACCATTGGACCATTAGACCATTGATCCTACAAAGGGAGAACCTTTCCATCCCAGCTGCTGAGCCATCCTGGCTTATCTCCTGCCCTTCTCTCCCCAGGGAGACGTGGCAGTGCCTCCTCCCTCCAGCCAACACCTCCTGCCTATTTGTGTTGAATCCCAGAGGGTTGGCTACTCCTTGCTATTCCTCTGCTCTCTGCACACCACGTGTACACCCACCCAGTCAGAGGTGCTACAACATCCAGCTAAGAAAGGCAAGTGTGTCAGCACACAGAGTCACTGAGCATCGGGGTTGGAAGGGACCTGGAAAGCTCCCCCAGCCCAACCCCCCTGCCAGAGCAGGACCACCCAGAGCAGTCACACAGGGATGCACCCAGTGGGGTTTGGATGTCTCCAGAGAAGGAGACTCCACAGCCTCTCTGGGCAGCCTGGCCCAGGGCTCTGTCACCTCACAGTGACAAAGTTCTTCCTTATGTTCACCCAGAACCTCCTGTGCTCCACCTTGCACCCGTTCCCCCTTGTCCTGTCCCTGGCCATCCCTGAGCAGAGCCTGGCTCCATCCTCCTGACCCTCACCCTTTCCATATGGATAAACATTCATGAGGTCCCCCCTCATCACCTCTTCTCCAAGCTGAAGAGCCCCAGCTCTCAGCCTCTCCTCACCAGGTAGATGTTCCACTCCCTTCATCATCTTTGTGGCTCTGTGCTGGACTCTCCCAAGCAGTTCCCTGTCCTTCTTGACACTGCTGAGAAGAAGAGTACACACACACACACACGTGTGCCATCACAGATCCTTCTCCTAACTTCCAAGGATATTTTCTTGAAGAATTTCACTGCATCTTTCATGCCACCAATCATCTGCATATCCTCTGGTCTTAGATACTTGCCAAAGGTCATGAAGAGAGCAATTAGACCAGACCCAAGGGTCAACAGCAACCACAAGTACCTTCATGTGAACCCAGCAGTCATAAGGTGGGGATTTCCTATCGATCCTGCTCACTCCCTGAAGCAGCAGCTGGAGAGAAGGTCTTTATTTCTGAAGCACTTCATGAGACAGAAGCAATCAATCCTTCAGAGGCTCATGACAGGCAACTGAAGCATCACTGCCTCAGCAGGTAGGTCATGCAGAGAAGGCACCTAAAGCAATAGGTCTGCACTTCTGTGCTCCTCTCACATCAGCACCCATTACTTGTGTGCATTTTAAGCACTTTAAAACACTTTGAAAGTCTGAGTTTTACCTCCCACAACTCCCGAGCAGCTTCCACACACAACCCAGGAGAGCAGGAAAGTCACAAAACCAGGTATTCCACTAAAAAATGCAGGTTCCTCTCGCTTGCTGAGGTGCTTTGAGAAGGAACTGGTGTGAACCAGGCCACGTGGTGCTTCTCATGGACCATTCTGCACTTTGAGACAACTCCAGGTTTATTTCATTGCTGTCAGTAGTTGTGCAGCAAAAGCACGTGTCAACCTCACAGCCATCACTCAGCTTACAGCAGGGAAGGAGATACAAGCCAAGATATCATCTGAATGACATTCAGATAGCTTCACAAGACCATGTATTTCACCACCACATCCTGAAGAATAGGATGCCAGGCTGCTTTTCAAGTTCACACAGGCACATTTTGGGGTCACCTCCCCGTTACAGCCCTGCAAACACCAAACAGGACCTAAACCCAGTGTGTTCCTAGCGGTGAATGAATGAAGAGCAGATCTACTCGTCCCCATCCCAGCACCAGTTGGCTTCCAGCTCAGCTGTGGGGTGGATGCACACACAGGCAAAGTCTCTGCTGGGGGAACTCAGCTGCTGATGGCTTTTTTTGATGTTTTAATCTATGAGATCACCCATCGCCTGTACGTCATTTGTTTCTGTAAAAGCATGAAGCAAACCAGATGCTACGAGCATCTCATTCCAAAAAAAAAGTCTTTAATCCAATCCTGTGACACACGGCCTGGGGTCCTGATGTCAGCGTGAGTTCTGCCACAGAGCAAGAGTAAATTTATGCCCAAATCACACGTGTGCCAAGAGCATGGCCCGTTTCAAACACACCGAGGCAGCACTGGAGAGAAGACACAGACTGCAATTAAAGCACTCAAGCTGGAAAGCCAAGAGATCAGTTCCTGACTTGGCCACACATGCTCTGCATTGCTTCACCTTCATATCTCAGGGTATCATTTCCCAGCAGCCCTGAAAGGGAAGGGAAGGACATTTTCATGGACTGTGCCAGGGCTCAGATCCTCTGGCAAGAGGGCATTAAGAGCTCCTCTCCTTTGCTTCCATTCTACTGCAGCCACCATTAACCTTCATCTCATTTAGTGGCAAATCCTGGACCTCCCACAAAAGGAGAAAGTTTCCATAAGGATAACAAACCACAAATGAGAGTGAATTACCTTGCAATTGTGTTTCACTTAAGCCTTTCCAAGCCTTCTCCTTGTGCTTGTGGATCACTGTCAGTATTGGTCCTACACTCAAACAAGCACAGCAGCTGATTTAAGGAGCATATTTCCAAAACCATACTGCCACAAGGACAGCCTGTACCCCCCCCATGCCAGAAAGAAGCCATCCTGCCCTGGGAAACTTATTTATTCAGTTACCTCCCTTTATCAAAGCAGAACTCCTCCATAAACTGAGTTTGCTCATGGCATGTTTCTCCTCAGAGGCTCCCTGTCTCCCTCCACATGTGGAACACGAGTAAACACTGATTACAAACGAAGGCAAACTGGTTGTGACTTTCCAGAAGAGCAGCAGCAAGTCCTGCAGCTGGCAAGCTGCTGTTCCAACAGCCTCAGCCTGGTCAAAAATCACTATTTTCACTGAATTTTCACCTGCAAAGGAAGCAGCTTCCAGTCTTGATGTCAAGTGTGCAGCACTCAGTTGGTTCTGACCTGTTATTAGCCATGATTAATGCAGGGGGGTGAGCTTGGAAGGCAACAAGTGCTAAACCCAAAGTGGATTCCAGCGTGTCTTCAGCACATTTATAACTTCCCACCTGCTCCCTCCAACTGCTGACAAGCTCCAGTACAAAGGGGAGGAGGCCCATGACACAAAAACATTAGAGCAGGGCACGTTCTTCTTGGATCCAGAATGATATTGGTGGTGTCACAACCAGAGCTCAGCAACCTGTTCATATAAAACCACTTCTGCAAGACTCAGGTTGGAGAGTTAAATGCTGTATTTTCCCCAGTGAGAATCCCAAAACTAAGCTTTCTTATACTAAGGAATTGACAGCTTCATAAGGCTGTTGCAGGACTGCTTGAGTTGGGTTCTTTCTTGGGAATACAAGTGCAGACAACTCATCCTCCCGTGACTGCACTGGGCTAACTCTGCCATTAAATGTGCTTTTAGCTAATACAGATGTTACATAAACCAACCAACCACCCCCGTGTGCAATCCCAGACCCATTCTCTGCTGTGTTGCATAAAGGCCAGGTGATGCCTGGCCCTGGGCTAGACAATTCTTACCCAGTTAAATCCACCAACATCTTCTTTTCCTTCCTGATTACACCCAGGGACGTGGCACACACCCTGCCCAACAAAACCTGGGCTGCTGGAACCACTGAAGCATCCCACCTCACCATGTGCTGCCTCGCAAGGTACACAGGCCAAGCACTGGGGGGAATGAAATTAAAAGTCACATGTCCCACTTGCAGAGGAGAAATGGTTTAATTCCTAATCCAAATGTCACCAGTCAGCTGATTAGCAGCTGGCACTTGGCAGAAGCTAGAAGGCAATAACTAACAAAACACACTTCAGAGCCATGTCTTGAACCCAACCACACCAGAACTGGGTTGAGGATCGAGTGAATCTGCAAAATTTACCCCAGGTGGGGTTTATTTTAAAGTCAAGTTATTGCAGAAGAAGCTCATGTGTGATTTTAAAGGATGGGAGTTCAGGTTATGGTGCTGCACGCTCCAAAGGAATGGAGCACTGGGGTGAGCCAGGCAGGGACCAGCAGAAGTCTTCTTTTTGGGCAGCTTTTTGGCCACCTTCCCCCACGGAGCACAGGTTGTGCCTTCACAGCCTTACCAAGCTCTTCACACATGTGTTGGCCTCCAGGTCTGCTAAAAACCACAGTGAAACCTTCTCACAACGTCCAGTTTTTCAAAATGGAGTAAAAAAATAATGCAGCTAGCAAATTTAAGCTGATTTTACACTGGTTTGTAACATCTATCAGTAAATGTTTTGAACTCCAGATCAGCTAGCAGCACACACAAGCATGGATCTGAAAAAAGTTGCAGTTATTTAGCTTGAATCCCTTAACTCACACATTTTAAAGGGAAAAGACTACAAGTAGCACCTTCAGAAAAATACTACTGATTGGAAGGCTTACTCTTCATGGATGTGAAAGCAGGCAGCCTGTAGCTTCTGCTAGAAGACAACCAAGATAAAATCCCAGCTCTAGCACGCATCCCATCAGCTCTTCCATGCCTTGGATCAGTTCAGCACTGCCAGGCTGGCAGTAACACAACAGAGTGCCCCAAAAACTGGACACAGGGGCCATCCCCACCTCGTTTGTTCAGCTACCACATGTGGCTCTGCTACAGATGCACATCCCACAACTTCCATAGCTAATTTCTGGTTTCTGGCAACATCCTCCTGAACGTCTCTGCTGCTCTGGTCCTCATCACAGAGACACCATCCTCCTCAGAGCTCCAGGTTTGGGATGGGGTGGGGTTTTATTTCCCCTTAAGAGGCAGAAACAAAAAGCAGCATCCAATCTGATCACAGTTTCAGTGATTTTTAATAAAGAAGTCACCCCCAAGTCAGTAACAACTCCCTTAAGCCCATACTGGAGCACTCCACTGATGCCACCAACTTGAACCCTGGCTTTGCAGAACACCAAGACCAGCAGTGCTGACCCCCCATAGCAGTTAACCCTCACACAAACTTGGAAGGGAATTTTTCAAGAGCTTATTTGTGCTATTACATGGATTCGAGCCAGACAGCTGCAAAGACTCAACCACGAATCACCTATTGCAATACCTTGTTTATAAAGAGATAATGATTCACAGGCATTATAACACCACAGACAAACAACCACTCAAGTTCCTGCTCTATTATTTCCACCTATTTCCTTCCAAAAGGAAGGAATGTCCCTCCCTGCCCAGGATAGCAAGCAGCCAGACACTTCTTTTTAAGGGGGTGCAGGGTGTACTCAACTGCAGGGGATATTTTGGGGGATCTACAGCAGAGACAGCAAGCACGTGGAGGTACCTGGCAAGCTCCACAGTGCCTGTGTTAAGGCACCCTGGGCCAGGGAGCAGTCATCTTCAGCAGTGTTGCTCAGCAGAACCGAGGGTGACCACTCGCAGCTTTGACAGAGAGAGGTAAATCCCAACATTTCAATTCCAAAAGTTGCAGTTCAACCAGTTCCCCAGGTTTGTAACTCAAGTCAACGCCATCCACCATCATCTCAGAGACTCTTTGAAGCTGCTTTCACATCTCTCTTATTTTCTAGGCTTCACGTGTGGCACCAAAACACAGGCCTCTCCTCTCCCTCCTACAGCAACAGGGATGAGGGATGTTCCTTTCCCAGACAGAATCCTCCTCCTCCTCCAAAGAGCTTCCCAAGGGACTTTCCCTTTTAGCAGAAATAGCCCAGCCTTCACAAGCTGCCTTTCCAACACTGCTGAACCACCAGAATTCACCGCAGACACAAAAGAGGATTCAGACGTCAGTAGTGCAGGGACCAGGTTGCCCCAGAACTCCCCAGGTCTCCAGCTGAGTCAGGGATAAAAGGTTTTGCCAGCTCTGGGGGAGCACAGGCAGCTGCAGCAGAAGCCCAGGAGTACACAAAGCCACAGCACTCCTGACTCACACTGACCCCCCACGACCTCCGTTCCTATAAAGCATTTCCACCCCCACGTTCCCATCAAAAGGCAACAACCTGCAGAACCTACAAGCCCACCTTGCTCTTGTCCCCTCAACAGCTTCACCCACCACGTAGGGATTTGGGATTGAAAGCACCAGGAGCCTGACTGTGAGGAGAAGACCCGTGGAGCCCATCTCACCTTCCTTTTCTTTGCCTCATAGCACGGGCAGGAGGAGAACACAGCACCAGTTTTGCACCTCACTTGGCCTGGGAATGCAGATCCAAGAGCTGCAGCCAAGCAAGGAACCAGGAGTCAGAGGGGAAAGCCCTACCAAGCAGCAGCTCCTCCAGGAACACTTCTCTCATGCTACCACCTTTGGTGGCTGCAGCTCAGGCCTGCCAAGCACAGAGCCCAGTGACACACAGGCTGGCTTCCTGGTGCTGTCAGTACCAGGGCAGAACCTGCCAACAGATTATTCATCAGCAAAAAAAAACCCCAACCCCTCTGTTTTCCCTTGTCACCAGGATGAGGCCAGCCTGCATTAAAGAGACTGTGACACCTTCTCAGGTTTAGTTCCCAAGCTCCCAGGACCAAAAGGGCCTTGGGAATCTCAGCCAAGGCAAATCTTAAGCCAGGGAAATAAATAAATCACCCTAATTGCTAGTTGAAGGATTGGTTTTGGTGCTTCTCACAGCCCAGCATATCAGAAATCACAGCTGAAAGATGGTCACAGATCTATTTTCTTGCACACCGTGGTGACTTTTGACAATCCTGAACACAGAGTCCCCTTTCCATCCCAGGGTTCTTTCTATAAAAGCCAGCACAGGTCCTCCCACTCGGCTCCCAGACAGCAGCTGCCCCTCTCCTTCCAATACAAGATCAAAACAAAACACTGTTTTGACTGAAATTGCCAAGGATGAGGGGGATGAGAGGGACCAGGAGCAGGTCTGAGGAGGCCAACACCTCCCTGAAGGTCGAGGCTAAGGTTACCAGCCAGAGCCACTTGCCCTGCAGCCCAAACAAATGAGATGTAAAGTGATAGTTAAAGCAGCAGTGCTGCCTACAATTCAATGAAATACCACCATCAGCTTGCTGCACTGCAAGGGCTGCACACGTAAAGAGTTTTATAATCCCTGCTGCTCGTTTCTAGTTCTTTAATAGCTTTATTTTGAGGAAAAAACATGCAATTGAGATTATGACTTCAAACAGCAGTCCCTCACCCTAGATCACAGCTCAGTCCACCTCTGTGCAGGACATACCTACAAGGGATTTACTCCTGGGCTTTACTCCTCTCTGCTTAAGGCAGGAAAGGAGGCAACTGGCTGGAGAAAGTTAAGAGTGAAGACCATGGTTTTCCTTATTTACCTGCACCAAAACATTTGACAATTTTGGGTTCGTGGGGTTTTTATGTTCAGGAAAGGTGGGAAACAACTTCGGAAATCCACTCAATTTCTAAAGGATTTAAAAAAAAACCCCAAAATCAACCCAAATCCAGCAAACCCACGCTGGCCTTGGACACGGGAGGAGCAGAAATGTCAGTGGATTGCTGCTCTGCCAAGGACAATGAAATATCAGGGAAGAGAGGGGCAGGGAAAGGCCAAAGGTGGGGAAGGGGGAGGGAAGAGAAGCCGAGGCAAAGCTTTAGGGGTCTTACCTTCCGCCAGCACCTCATCCACGGTGACCTGGTGCCGGCCGATGCTGAACACCCGCCCGATGTAGCCGCTGCCCGCGCCGCCGCTGCCGCCGCCGCCGCTGGTGCCCGACCCGGGCCCAGAGCCGCCCTGCTCCCGGCGAGAGTCGAAAAACTTCTTCATCTCTCAGGAGNNNTCTCTCAGGAGGCGGCGGGGGCGATGCTGGTTTTTAATGTCCCCCAGCCCCCTCCTTCGCTGCTGCTGCTGCTGCTTCTGCCGCCGCCTCTGCCGCAGCCCGGCCGGGGCAGAGCCCCCGGGGCCTGGCGGGGCCCGGCGGAGCAGGCGCTGTGCTCCGGGATTGGGGGGGTTTGAGGGGAAAAGGGGGGGATTCACACCTG
>VZRW01012484.1:0-40241 GCA_013398125.1 Aegotheles bennettii | reverse complement strand
TCATCCCTACACAACTGGGTAGTAGCCCTGTACTCCTCCCAGTCTACCTGTCTCTGCTTCCACTGCCTGTAGATTTCCTTCTTGCCCCTTAGTCTAGCCAGCAGGTCCTGACTCAGCCATGATGGTCTCTTGCCCTCCTTGCCTGATTTCTTGCACCCGGGATGCAATCAGAATAACAAAAAGCTGCTTTTCTGTGATAGCTAAACAAGTGAGCTGCCAGAAATTGGCAGGTAAGCTGGCAGAAATTTTTATTAAAGAATACTATTTTAGTACCTCCTGGAAACTGAATTATGGATATCTCAAGCCACTACACATATCCTCTCATGCATAAAGTCACATTAACAAAGAAGTGAAACGTGTATCTTTTCAAGAAATTTAATTTATAGTAAGGAATAGAGACATAATGTTATGATGTACAGTTCATTCAGCTATTCCGGACTATCAATTTAAAGAAAAAAACAAAAAACTTGCAAAAATATATACTTCACCTTTAAGGAATAAGAAGTTTAGTAATTCTATGTTTATAAATGTCTTTCTTAAGGATATTAACAGATGATGAATATTAGGCTAGATTATTCAATTTCTAAAATGTAGACCTGAGATCACAGCAAACACACCGATATTGAAATATATAAACCACTATTTATAATATATAGCTTCTATTTTCATATCTATTTGTATTTATGGCTGTGTGTATATTTCTATATATGTCATTTCCAATGAATATTATTCAAAAATTATTTATAAGACATTAGTATAATTAACCTGATTTTAAGAAAGAATAAATGAAGCATAAGAGGGCTGAATTAACTTTTTAACAAAACCATCAGAACAGGAAATGCCATTGAGCAAAAGTAAATATCATCATTTCATGATAAATTAATTAGAACAACGTAATTGATTCTAACATGAATTCATTAGTTTCTAAGTATATGGCTTGGTATTTTGTTATTTTCTTTTTTACAATTGATATTTTACATGAAATAGAAAGTATCTCAGAATCATCATAAATAAACCAAATCTAAGGTCATGGTAAAATGTATAGATCTATTTTATGTTTATGAGACAAACATGCAGGGTGACACTAGCACTGAATTTGCCAAAATATTTATGAAATAAAAAGGTTATGAATAACTTTTTGCATGAAAAAGTGTTCTGAGGAAAATACACCATGAAAAATAAAAGGCGAAAACATGATACATGAGATGGCTTTTATGAAAAAGATATTGGCTTTTGTGCTTTAAATACAGGGGTGAAACTACAAGTGACATCACTGTGTTCATAAAAAGTTTTAAAATTCTGTCCTTGGACTGTATTTAAAATGCCTGGTTAGGCATTTGGTATGTTATAATATCATGAGTTTGAGGAAGACTATAAAGTTGTGATGAGTCACTGACAGGTATGGAATTGCCTAAGTTTGTTAAATAGGAGAAACTGACTTAACTGATCTATATTTATTAAGTATTCTACAAAATCTTGTTTGATATGTGAGACAGAGAATATTAATCAAGTAAGTTTTGAAAGATGTCAGAGAACCAAAACACCTTAAAAACAAATTGAAATCCATTCAATTCCCCTTGAAATCTGATCAGAAAGAGAGAGTGGATATCTTGTAAAACTGCATTTTCTTAAAGCGTCCACATATGATAAATGATGACATAAGGATAAACTTAAACTTTGTGGGAATTGCTGATGAAGCACTGCCCTCTTTTGGTTGTACAAATATGGAATATGGAGGAAGGCTATAATTGTCATAGAAATAAGAACTTAAGCTGAAATTATAAAATGGTTGTTTTGTTTTAAAATTTTTCTTCTTTACTTTTCTAGATACTTGGCTGCAATTTTCTATTAATAGACTTCTTCATCGCATTCTAATTTCGCCATCCTACCAGTGAAACTAATACAACAAAATGGCTATGATGTTGATGAAGATGCTGTTGGCTTTGATGGAAAACAACAGCCTTGTTTAATATGATTTTCTGTAGTTTTTGAACTTGCTGTAGTCTTTATTTTTACTAAGAACTGATGAGCAAGGAAATTTTTATTACAGTCTAGATAAATTTTGAAATGATGAAATCTAATAAATATTAATATCGATGGTAATTATTGTGTAAGAATTATCTAAAAACTAGTTGGTGACTCTAAAATCAGTTGGTTTTTTGTATTAATAACAGTACAAATTGTTTTCCATTCCTTAAGTTATGAATCTAATCTTGATACTCTAATGTTCAGTGCTGTGCTACGAGTAAGTCACCTGAAAAGGTATTTTGCCAGTTACCTATTTAACTGCTTGCAGAGTACACACAATTTTAAGTAAAAAGTGTAGTAATGTGATGGAATATTTTTCTTGTATGTGGAAGTATTTGTCATATTTAGTAAGTTAGTAGAATTGTTAAAAAGATAGTGTATGTTTTGAATGTGGAAGCCCAGTATGAGATTCTGTTTTATTTAAGATGTGCAGTGTTTTGTTTTCAGACTTATATCAGTTTCTTACCTCTTTTTAAATACAATATTGGTGTAATAACCTTATAATGAGCAAATTTATAGAAGAATAAATATAATTTTCACATTAATTTTTATATTTTACAAAAAAATTAAGTCTGCAAACTTATGTTATACTAAAGACTAAAATGATCAACTAGACTTATCTTGAATAATAAGAGGATTAAAAATTCTGGTTGTAAGAAATCATATCTTTAAGCAATACTTTCCAGATTGTTTATAAGTGAAAGACAGATGGGAATTCTGTCATATTCCTAAGACTTATAATGTGGCATTTTTCCTGTTAACTCCAGTATGGGCAAAAGTGTGAAGTGCAAAATATGCTTGCACTGCTAAGGGCTGACTATCAGCACACTTGTTTGAAAATTCAGCCAGCAGGAAACATTGGGAAGGTCAGAGGCCTGTGACATCGAAATCAAATAATTTTCTGATATTGAATGAAAGAGGAGAGTTTTTGAAGGATTTTTAAAAATAAGACAAGAATCTTCTGCACATCTGCTGACTGAGATAATTATAAAAGAGTCATTATCAACATTTTGCAAGTCAGAACCATTGTTACTTCATTTCAGATACACTGGTACCGCTGGCAGAGAAAGTTGCAGGTGAGACTAATTACAACAGTAGCAGAAAGTCTGCATTTTAGGCAGACTAGGCATTTCTTGACACTTCTCATTCTCCCATCCTGTTGTCAAGCTTCTCTTTGGGTACACTTTAATATGTCATAACTCCATACTCTCACCTAGTCCAGGTTATCTCCTTCCTTCTTGCTCTATACAATCAGCTCACACTGATATTATCTGGATTTCTGCACTAGGCATTGTGTGAGCTTCCAGCCAGGGACCCAGCTGCATTCGTGTTACTGCTGGAAACCTGTAGACATACATGCAAGCAGAGAACAATTTTTCAGAAGTAACTCCCTGTGTGGAGGCATTTGCCACAATACCTAACACCTGATACCAAGAGACAGAGGTTGCTTCTGCAAAACAAATTGAAGCAAGACATGTCCCCCCAGTGATGAAACTAGACCTATTTGGAAATCTTTGAACTAACAAAATGATCTTTTCAGAATTCTGGTTAGATATAAAGAGGAAAAGATTATATTTATGAAGGACACAACCTTTCTAAAATAAGCTAGATAGATGCTCTTCCATTTTTCCTGTAGATGACATGAGATAATATGAGATAGTATGAATGGGTTTTCATTGCACAGATAGGTTGGAAAGTTCAGATACTAAAAATGTCAGACAGAAAAAAAATGAAAAATGGAGACTTTGTTTTAATTTGGAGGGTTGAATGGAGGTCTAGCAATTTCAAATATTTGAATGACAAACTAGAATTACATTTCAGTTTTGAAATCTTATTCTGTCAGAGGAAAGAAATTATATAGTCTATACAGATGCAGAAGAGAGTTTCCCAGAAAATGTTGCAGATTGTAACTGTTAGAGTCATTTGTTCTTCAGATTGCTCCATGTTGTTGCCTTTTCCCTCGCCTTTTTTTTTTTTTCATTTCTTTTAAGGAATACAGACTATTTGCCAGAGAATCAAGTTATTATTAATGCTTGTGAGGATTTACTGTGCAAAAAATGTTCAGCTGAGAGCTCTAAGGGATATGAATACATGGGGAAATTATAGATGAGCAGTTTAATGAGAAAAAAATTAAAAGTGGGAACACCTGCACATTTCCCATGCTTTGCAGGCTGATTTATTTCCCTCTCAATATGCACACATAATTCTCACTAATGTAATTGGAGTAACACCCATATATTTAGTGATAAAATAGCCATGAGTGTTTCTGTCACTTTCCTAGGTATCATCACCATTTCAATCAGTTTCTGTAGGACAGGAACATAATGAATCTGATAATAATTATTCTTTTTCATGTATATCTGAATTTATAACTGAACAGTCACTTAGAAGTACACATTCAGGGCTTGGTTTCCAATAGGGAATTGGCCTAAGCTCCCACATGCATACACCTGCATGGACATTTTCAAATGCTAACATCTGCACACTAGTTTTAAAATTGATTGATTGCATGCATCAGGACATCACTGTTTTATCATGCAAGAAGTTTATAACAGGAAAAAAAAATCATACAATGCATAGTTAATAATAAAAACTCATTTTTGTAAAAGGTTTTAGAAGACAAAACTGAGAAAAAAAGAAATTAGATACACTTCTCATCCACTAGCTCCTAGAAACTAAGAATCCATGTTTGCCATTTTTCCATATACTTTTCCTTAGCACCTTTTGTTGCTCACTTCAGAGACAGGATGTTGTGCCAGATAAATCTTTAATTTGACTCAGCACCATCATCTTTTATATATGCACAGAAAGGTAAATGTAGTTACACTTGAAGGGTCAGCAGACAGCCAAGATCTTAAAAACCTGCTTCTTAAGTCTTCTGAGTTGGATTTAACTCTAGTGCATTGGTCTTCTTCAATAAGAACATATTCTTTAATAAAACCGCTTCAAGTTTCCAATTATATGGATGAGCTACTTCTCAGTACAGGATGACCAGTATATTCTCTTATAAAGGCATTGAAAATCTTATATGAAAGCAAAGACCTTATGAAACTCAATACTGAAACTGTGATGGGGATATTAAGGTTGCACAAGTAAGCATGTGAATGTCAGTCATTTCCTCACAATCACAAGGGAACAATTTTCTTCCCTTATTTTTCTCTCATGCATTTTTTACATTTGCAGAGTATCTTTGAGAAACTTTAACTGAACCATTATGTAGCTGATTCTCCTCTTTCAAAGCCTCATCCTAGTCATATTAAAGTCAAATAAAAGTCTTTCCTTCGCCCCAGATTGCTTTTGGTCTAGTTTACAATGGAAAAGAGACATAGCTTTTAAATTTCTTATATTCTAAACAAATTGTTGTAAAGGAACTAATCAATCTTCAGTATCACTCCAAAATGAAATCAGTAGTTGCTTTGGGTGCTCAATATTTTTTTCCATATGTGCTGTTAAAGATGAGAAGTCAAAAGGCCACACTCCCCACTTTTTTTCTATCATGTTGCTGTATGCCTTAAGCAAGTTTAACACATCTGTAATTTTGCATTAACCTTCCTATTATTTAAAATATTCAGTTAATTTGATGATTTTTCCTAATGATTCCTTACTGGTGGTAGTGAAAGATCCATGCTCTCCCCAGACTGGTGGATTGACATTTCAGAAAACCATACAGATAGTGGACCACTGTGATATGTAGTAAAAAGAATACTTGACCAAGTTATGAAATCGGGAAAATGCCATAAAAAACAAAGGTAAAATCCTTTGTTCTGCAAAATATGACAGGATTAGTAAACTAATAAATAAATAGATAGGCTTTTTTTTTTTTTTTTGCAGGATTTGTTCTGTATTATAGAAAATAAAGTTTTATAGAAAGATTGATAGCTGTAAAAAAGATAATATTTGTTATTTAAATGTGAATAGCTAAGTAAAAAGTTTTAATATGCATATAGAAAAATACCACTTCTCTGTAAGAAAAACCTTGATACAAATTTTTCCAGATAAAATAAGTACAAAACAAATTACAGGCAAAACTAATGTCCATAAATGAAATCTTGTTTCATAATTTGTGTCATAAATATGTTTATTCAAAAAGTATGGTGATTTAATTTTTCCAATGTACTTTGACTCTTCAGAATTATTTTCATTATTTAGTCCATTATTTCTGAGCTTAGTCAATGTCTCTGTAATTCTACTTAAAAAAAAAACCAACAACAACAACACAATCTTTTAAACAGGGAGAATGAGACAACTTGTGAACAAACATCTTCTGACAGAAGTAAAGCTAAAAAAGATGAGCTTTGGACAGGATGCTCAGGGTTCAAACAAGAAAATACAGTTTCCAAGTTTTCACTTATCCAGATGCCTGAGATTTTGTTCTATTGTAGACAGCCAGAAGAATTAAGTTTCCAGACCTGTAAAGATGAAAAAACAGGACTTAGATATCATGTAGTCATGTGCAGAATAGTTTGGAGAAATAAGATATTCCTTGTACTCTGTTTGTTGAAGTGGCACTTCACGATCATTTTGCAAATTCCTCTGAGGTTACAAAGTAGAAGCAGTTTCTACAGATTCTTTAGGAGCCTTCTGCAACTGCAAATAGTAAAGCATCAAACACTTTATTATGTTTGAAATATCTGACCCAATTCAGGAGAAGTTAGGGTTGTTGGGAATGATATATAGTAACACTGGATTTTGTTTTGTTTAGTTTTTCTTCTCAGTAAAACAAAACCTCTCATCAGCACTTAGGCATTTTTCCATTATTAGAAACATGACAGGTTTAAGAAGAAAGAACTCAGTAAAATTGAATTAATGGTGTTGTCTACATGTAATATTTGTAGTTTTGGAAGAACACTTTTGCTGGTTCTTCACAAAATTTCTATGAAAAGTATACACTGCATAATTACTGGCATTGATTACATATGAATATCTTTGAACACCTTATGGGAAAACATGTTGAAAGAAAAGCATTATGAATCTGAAATGGATATGTAGACAGAAATGAAAATAAAAGTGAATCAGACGTTTGCCTGGTAGGTAGCTTTCAGAAAAATCCTGCTTGAGCTTGTATGATATAGATGGGATATTTGTCTCTCTCTGAAGTAAGAAAATGCATCTGCTTTATTCTTCCCATCTCATTTTAAGCTTATAAAACATGCTTGTGTGATAGGAAAGCTGCGAAATAGAAGGTGAAATAGTTCAGAAATATTGAGTAAGAAATACACAGTCAAATTGCAGTAGCCCTTTTGATTTCAGCAAATTAAAAGTTAATGGGTGACTTTTAACCTTTCACACTCTGCTTTGGTAACCCCTGTTTTGTACCTTTTGTAATCATACTACTGCCACTACATAGCCTACTCACTTGTACTCTTTGGGAAGAAAGTAAAGTTTTCAAAATATTTTCAGTTGATTTAAACATATGTTTTCAAAAATCTGGGAAATGTCCAACCTCTTCACTGAATAAAGTATTCATGTCCAAAATGAATGACAGACAGCTTTTACAACTCCCTGTGGGAGTGAACTGTTTTGCTGTTAGAAACATGATTCTTTACAGTGAGGTATCAGAGTGTATGAGTATTCCAGGGTAATACTCATGTTGTGGAGGGTTCAGGCCTTACAACTTCATGAAATGGCCAGAAAAATTAAATAAGATATTTAAATTGGCCTTCTGGTTTCCAGGGCTTTCAAATGAAGATTGACATTCTTTCTGGAAGATGTGCTTTACTGAAACACAGTTTGGGGATAACTGATTAAATTTAAAAACCTACAGGACAGAACAGACGATGTAGTGTCATCCACTGACCACAGGTTTTCTGATTTGTGTGAAGCTTTGAATAAAGTGCATACATCATGGACTGTCCAATAAACACTGAAATATTTTTATGTTAAATTTTGATGCTATTCATATGTATGTATCTATAACTGTATTTATTAAAGTAACTGAAGATTTATCTGATATAAGATTTTAGAACTGTCAATGCTATTGTGAAACTATTATAACTAAAGCTGGAACCTTCTTTCTGAAGCAAGATACAACCATCCCCACAATCTAGACTGTGGGCAAGAAAAAGCCATCTTTGGATTTACCTAAAGACATTTAATATTTTGGAACCTTTTTGTAGCTTTTGGAACAGACTTTATCCTTCAGCTCATGAGAGTTTGTTTATATAGGACAAAATAGTGGTATTGTATAGTCTTCATAAACAGCTACATATAATTTCATTAAAACTGCATTATGCCACAGCTACAAGGTTGTTGTGACACTACACTCAGCTGCTGATTACAAGAAACTTTAATATTTTAACTGTATTAAAAACAAATACACTAAAAAAACCAGCACAACCAAATGAAATGAGAAAACAATTGTTCCTCAACTTTCTTGTTTTCCTACACTTTCGGTTCATTTAGGAAAAAATTGAACTAAATCTATTAAAATTAGTGGTTAATTTGAATCCACAGTAATTACAAGTAAATGATTAATTACTTTATAAATAAGCTGCTTTTACCAGTATGGCTTATGAATGGTTCTGGTAAACATGTTATATAACTCTTTACCACTGAAACACACATGTTTAAACACAGTTGAATTAACATACTTGTGATAACATGTGTAAACTCAGAAGGCAGAAACTGGAGAATGTATGAAATATTAATCCTAAAAAACCCAAAACACATTGAAAGTTACACACAACTAAGGTACAGGACCAGCAGCTCTGTGCTTCCCATGTCTCACTGCTGTGCAGCTACAGCCTCTGTGTGGCTGGAACAAAAGGTCAAACACAAGGGGCCATTTAATATTCAAATTGAAGAAGTTTCAAAACAAGGAGGGTAGGAGAGGGTATCAGATGACTAGTTAGGCAAAAAAAGTCAGAGGCTTCATGCAAAGCCAAGCAAATACTTAACACTATTAATGCAATTGTCTTTAGACATTTTCCATCCTGCGATACTAAAATCAATCAGAAAAAATGATGTGAAAGAGAGGCTGAAATCTCTACAACTGTAAACTCATAAACACATATTCTAATAGTGGAAAAACTTTATCTGACAGGTGTGGAAAAATTGAATGACAACACAACAGAAGAAAACAAACCTGTTAAAAATTTCTATGGAATTATCTGGATTTCTGAATTATCCTGCTTTCACTGTAGACCTTTTAGGGCACATTACTGACATGTTACTCTTTTCAGTGAATGTCACAGCTCTGACTTGAACATTTTAATAAAGCAGATTATAGAAATAATAAAATTATGGGCCCTCATTTTGTCTACATAACATTAGCTATGCATAATTTTTGTATCCAAATGCAAACTTAACAGAGCAGTCGTTAACTTTAATTAGGCTAAACATCAAGTTCATGAAAGTTCGTTGGTGTCTACATCCTGCGCTTATTGCTCATTCAAAACTACATTCATTTAACTTAGAACTGCTGAAACAAATGACAGAAACACTGCTCATGAGAAGCAAGTTATTTCTTAAGAGATTTAAAGGTATTGAATTAAAGTATGCACTACTACTTTTGAATGAATTGTAGCTAATTGTGCTTCCTTCAATCATACCCCTTTGAATCAGGCAAATCAACAATATCAAATCTAGATTACTAAATTACTAACCATTGAGCTATTGGCTGCATGGTGCTTCCCTTTTTTTGACTGGAAAAGCTGTGATAGAGAGAAATCACACTCTATGGTGTGATGTATAGCTCCAGCATAGAATAAACTGCAGAAGGTATTGAGTTGGCATGGTAAAGAAGGGCCAAGAATATTTCATAGAGGCTAACTTCGTTACCATCAAAGAGAGCTGTGTAAAGAGCATCAAGAAGGCAGAGAAGAGACTACAAAATACCAGTGATGTAGCTTTGGAAGAAAGTCAAATGCCTTTTATTGGGAGCAAAACACTGTCTGAAAGCATGCTTCAACTTCTAAAAGAGAAAAATGCCTCTCATTGTGTGCGTCTTCCTTTTTCAGGAAAAGAATTCTTATATTCTTTGTAAATGGATAGCACTGCTACCAAAAAATTTGGATGCATATAATTAAACTCTATCTTGAAAGAAGCAACTCTCAGGGAGATCATTAGTATTGACAGGAAAGCTGGTCTCAAGCAAGAAAGATAGAGAGAATATAGTTGGAAGGAAAGCATAGTAAAATAAAAAGTAATAAAATACCGTGGATTTTCTACTTTCTAATACATCAACTGTCAGTAGACAGGTTTAGAAGTCTAACCTGAGATAACATACACTTCTTATTACTTTCATAATTTTTATTTCTGCATTTTTTGTTGTCTTTTATAGTTACATTTCCAGTGTTCTAATATTTAATTATCTGTCTCTCTACCACACTTCCTTACTTTGTAGGTTTCTTTTCCACTTCCACATCCAGTGTAGCTTTTAATTAAAGAAAGTTTTGTCAATCAGCAAAATGACAATATCAGCTAAAATTGAAGACGATAACTACAAATAAGTGTTTAAGGGTGGAGTATGGAGTGGAACTGAAGATCCCAGAAAGAGTAATGAATGAGAAAATATCCTTTCCAATTATGTCTTGACCTCAGTTAGGGTGTATTTCCTTATACTAAACTGTATTTCATTTTTGGAGCTATGAACTCTTTGGAAAGCAACAAGAATTTTAAAGATACACTGATCAGTTATATAAAATCCAATGTTTTCTACCACAGTTGGAAAGAATTTTCTCATGGATGGAATGGCATAAATTCCTATTTTTTTTTTATTTTTTAAGGAGAAAAGAAAACACATTGAAAAATAAACATGGGTTTTAACAGATCTGAATTAAATTTATAAAAATCTACATAAAATTATTAAACTATTTTAAGTATTATTAATTCTGAAAACTCTTTTTATCTTACTGTCCTACCAATAATTGTCTGAAATAACAGGAAAGTATCAAATTCAACTGTATTTTATCATGGTGTTGTGAGGTTTTTTTCATAAGTCATATAATTACATTTTTTTTTCTCAAAATAATGAAGGTAACAGCTAGGACATGACTAGCTGGCTCTCTGAATGTGACCTTTTAACATGTTGTTTAGAGTACAACTGGTATAATTTAGATAACAAATTATCTGAAGTACCTGACAGCATGATGAGTACAGTATAAATGCCTAAACACATTTAAGATAGTTTTGATTTACATGAAATAAAATGCATTTACAAACAGCAATTAGTACCTGAAAATATTTTTCCAAAACTGTGGTTTTAATCAAAAGGTCAAGCTTAGAGAAAGCTGTATTTCTTTCCTAAGAAAAGAAAATAACACAAAAGAAGGAAAAAAATACTTTTTAAATGGTAGAGAGGTACTCATTGGCATTAGAAAGAGCAGTGACAGATGTCAGACAACAGAAACAGGGAGCCTGTAATTGTGAGGAAAAAGCCAAACTACACTTGAATAAAACTGTTAAAATGACAGTCTCTACGGTGTGAGACAAGAGGGTATTATAATAGCACGTGATACATAGGAGTAAAATTGTCCTTTACATGTACATACAACTAAATACAAAATTGTCAATACTCTTTGTAAAGTCTCTGCTGTATGATTAATATTTTTCATTTGAGCTTGGCCATCATAAGCTATGCTTTGTTTTGCCTCCATAAGAAAGTGAGAATGTTGAAATGGGAGAACTGCAAAACCCAAACTTGAACAAAGAGAAAACTGAGAGGGTTTTATTTTCTGTGTGTACATAATGATATATAAACTAGTTAAAATATAGTGTATGATCTCTTTGACATATTTTTAAAGCTTCCTTCATCATTACCTGAGAGGTCTCTTTTAGGGAGAGGTATTTTAGGGGATTTGTTAAATCTGACAGCTGCCAACAGCTGCCAACAGCTGCTGACAGCTGCCAACGAGGCTGCCACAGCTCCATGCCCTCCAGGTCCAGACTGCTGGACTTGTAGCCCAAATACTACATGCTCTGGCAGGGGACAAGTGCCAGCATCTCCATCAAAAACAGCCCAGCCTTGATGAGCAAGGGGTTGGCCCGGGCTGTGACGGCCATTACATCCCTGCATGCTGCCTGGGAAACTGTCCCAATGGCCACCAGCAGGACAGGAACACCCTCAGCTGTGCTGACACTGAGCTGACCCCCAATCCTGGCAGATAAACTGCACTAAGGGACGGTCTCAGGAGTCCTTATGTGGATTTTGCCCATGGCAGACAATGCCACAGACTGGGAAACTTCTCATGGGCATAGCTTGTCTTCACCATGTTGAACTGACAAGCCGTTGCTACAGTGATAAAGAAAATTTCTTAACTAGTGAGGAAATACAAGCAAGTAAACAGAAAAATATCCAAGCAGTGGATTATTATTTTTTGTACCAGGTTTTGTATTTCGGTGCTGAGAATATCTTGAGTGACTTATTAGCAGCTTCAGAAGTAAAACAGCAGAAAAATAGATAAGTCTTATCATAGGAAACAAAGCTATTTCTGTATATAGGGTCTATGAGGAGCTGAGCAGAAGATTTACATAAACAAGGGACACATGATGCTCTTAAAGTAAAATTTCAGAACATCTGAACAGAATAAACTGATTTTTGTAATGTTGTCCATGACAAGTCCTGGGAACTCATCATGACAATAGAATAAAGACTAAATCCAAATTAAAAGCCTACTGTATCTGGCTGCCATAAATTCACAAAAGCTCACAATGTATACCAGAGCTTATACTGATATTGCCCATACAATGGTTGAATTTACTTTGTTTTTCTTCATTCGTATTTTATATATAAGTAGAACTTCTTTATGAAAGGAAGTTAGTGAAGTAAAAGGATAGGGAAAAGTCATGGAATAGAGGAAGAATTGCTGAATTTACTTACTTTCCAAAACTAATACACTGAAATGAAAAAAATTCTTCCTGAGAAATGTTGTCAGAAGTCACAAGGACTATGTAACTTGTAACTTGCTCACTGCAAGACTAGATGCATAAATGGCCAATGATGATAAATACTTGACCCTTTATCCACATGTGGTAACTAGGGGTAACTGGGAAACGATTTTATTTTCACTTAGAAGAAACTCTTGAGAATTCTTGCTCTCAGGGCCCTGGATGTATGCATGGGCCTTAATGGTCCCAATCAGCCTCCCTATTTTTTTTTTAAGATGCACGAACCCCACAAAGATGCACAAACCCCAAAAACACATGCTTGTTCCTGTTAGGCTCAGGTCTGAGCACGAGCCCCTGCCTGAGCCCTGGTGTACTTGTCCCTGAGTTTAGCTCTGCTTCTGCTGATTCTGACTTGCTGACTGTGCTCCCCAGACTGATTTTTGACCTCACTCATCACCTTGTATTTTTCTGATGATGGCTCCAGTGCTGGTACTCTGCTCACCTGCAAGATGACATCTCATCCAGGAGAGCACTGCCCTGTCTGCCCTGGGGCCACACTCTCACCCTCACACTCCTCCTTGGATTTTATAACTTTTCTTTAATGACTCCAGTCCCTTAATGCTTAGTATTATTTCCTATACTGGTTGTGGCTGGTGGCAGCACTTCTGAACGAAGCTATTTTTTTCCTGAGAGAAAGGAAAAATGTCTCTACTAATTGGCAAAACTAAGTAATAATCAAACAATCCCTTACAGCTGTACAATAGCTTTACATACATACATGCAAAAACATTACCTTGGTTTCCAGTTTTACTATTAGGAAGCACTTGAAATTGTTAGTTAAAACAGAAGTCCCTCCTGTTCAGATGCAATTTCTGTTATTATGGAATACCAGTTTCTTGAGAAAGGATGATGTCATGTGTTTCAACCATGTGCTGAAGTGAAGATAATACTCAAGCAAATTGTTTAATGCTGTAGATGATAATAGTTCTCTGAATTTGAACAAACTAAACTGGAACTCATACTTCTCGTGCGTATAGCATCCTGTGACATGTGACATGTGACATTGATGAACATGTGAAGTATTTGTTTTTACATGTTTTTAAGCTGCTATTTAATGTTTCACTTAGCGCACTCTAATTTAAGTACTGCAGGAAATTGCAAATGGTCAGAATGTATTCACTTATGCTAGATTATTCATGTTTCTATGCACTGCTGTAATAACCTACACCTACTACTTTGTTAGGAGTTCTACTATTTTAGTCTCCTCCATATCTTTCCTCACACTTCCTGACTTTTTCCAGAACCCCTTTAAAAAAAAAAGATAAATGTACTCCCCTTTTTGTCAGCTATAATGCAGATATTGTGTGAGAATATACAGATCTTACAGCAATATAGTGATGCTCTTTTTTTTGATCGATATTTCTTTCATAATAATTCCAATCTTCCAATAATATAACCACTTTGTTGTAGAAATGATGAATTAGGATTAAGCAAATTCTTTAGGGAAATGTGTTATATTAGACATATTATTACAAATATTTAAAAAAAAATGATTTTTTGGACACACAACCCTTTATTTCTTGCTGCTGCACAGACAGACTAGTAAGCGTTGCACAACCTGTAAGCATCTACATCAACTAGTAGAGACTGTTCAAATGATGTTTTCAGATAGTTCCCTACAGTAATTCCAGGATTTGCCTTCTGAGTGATATTAGCTGATTCAGATCCCCTTATTTTGCACATGTGGTCTTCATAAATTTTGGCACTACAACTCAGATTCTTTCAAGGTTTCCCACCCCGCCATTCCTTTAGTCTCTTGATAATTATGTCTCTAAATACTTTGTGTATCCTATTGCCAGACACAAAATGAGTTTGTAGGGTGCATTGTGGCCTGGGAAACTGCAATTTCTAGAAGAGGTAAGAAGTTCTGAAAGTCAGGTTTGTAGATACATCACATTTTTCTGATTTTAGCTTATGACAAAAGATTAATTTATATTGTTGAATAGTTTCATCAGAAGATTGTTGAAATTTAACAATTAAAATATAAACCTGGAAAATCTTAAGAATTGACAAAAATATAGATATTTTCTTCATGTTGGATTTAAACTATTCAAGTCATAACAACTGTAATAGCATAACATCTCTGAATTAATGAAAAAAGTTGCATCAACACAGCTACATGGGAGAGAATAGAAAAGTTGAGATACAGACAAAAAAAAGGTACCCAGTGAAGCTGAATTAATTTTTATTTCCTGGTCAGAAATGTTTGGTATTAGTTTTGCTGAAATAAACATGCATTATATTAACTAGGTGTGTTTCAGTGAATTTAAGTACCGTGATGACAAGTGCTAAGAGTATCATAATTGCCTGATAATATTTGTCACATCTTTGTAGCATTAAGGTAATCCAGTGATATTTTGTAGGTGTAAAAAGAATTTCTTTACTCATTCCTAAGGATAAATATAACAAATATAATGAACATACATGCTGAATACATTTATTGATTTTCTGCAGCAGCAATAATATTGGAGACATTATTAGGACAATGGATGCATTATTATTAGGACAATAGACACTTGGAAATTTTCTGGAATAAAACTGGGTCCTCACTGGAGTTACTTTCATGTCTTGTCACTTTTCCAAAGAGTCGCCTGATATGAAAGAGACAATGTAGCTTTAGTTGTCTCAAGGGTAGTAGTATCTATAGCAATGCTCATAACTCCTTATATCATATGCCAGAGGAAAATGAAAGTGATAATTTATAATCAGTACCATACCATATTAGATTTGTTATTTCAGCAGTGATGGCTTCCTTTCTTTTCTGTCTGTATGAATTCACACATAAAAGTCCTGATTAAAATTAAAATTCAGGAGATCACAATCATTCTGTCTTCATGATATCCCTTAATATATAGTAGTTATTTTTATTCGCATACATCTTATGGACAGCTAATAATTCAGAGGTTAGCTGAGTTATTGATTAATATTACTTTTAAAATCCTTTATAATTAGTTAACAACAGTAAATTAATTAAAAAAATAATATATTTATAAATATGATTACTCTTATACTGTTAGAAATTATACCATAGGATATTTTATTTATGATCTGCAAAATATCTTGGCTGGTTTTACTGGTTCTGCTTAACAAAAGTATTGTGTATATAATAATTCAATTTCATTTGTGCTTCTTAACAGATCTTTGAACACAATGGTAACTGTTAGTTTCCTGTCAAAGTATTTAAAATCAGACCACTAAATATTTCCAGCTTATTATTATCTGTATTTGCCAACCATGTACAGCAGTTTTGTCTGTCGTAATCCTCATAAACAATAATGTACAATAATATTCTGTTTTCTGTTCAAAAACTTTACCTGTTTTGATGTAATATTTGTGTGTGCAGTGTGTGTGCAGAAGTGAAAAAGCATGCAGAGAAATTCTATTACAAAAGCAACCCCTGAAAAAAAAATATGATTCTAAATATTCTTATCTGTCCAGAATAATGTTAAAATGTGGAAGCTTTTGTTTTTAAATGTAATATAGCTGTAAAATTGATCCTGAGCATATTTCTCTCAGAAATTGCTAATTAGTACTCTCACTCTGAGTAACTGAAAAAACTATTGAATTTGTGCAATGCTTCACTAACCTCAAAGAAAATAAGAATATTTCATCATTTGAGAAATATTAAGCAGAGAAGTAATTTTAACTTCATATTCTAATTATATATCTTTACCTTCACTGTGCACGCTAGATTTGCCCAAATTACTAATGCACTTTTCTAAAAGGATGTTACCTCGAGTAGGTCTCAGAATATCACACAATTCTGATTATTAAAGTGGAGTGATTTTCAATGAGTGAACAGATAACAACTTCAGTCTTTTTTCCTGGAATCAATTTGTGACTGTCATCTCATTTGCAACTCTGGTGCCAGAAGTGATGTGCTTTGCTCTGTAGTTCTTTCAACGTTGCTACTCACAAGATGATACTCTTATACTATAAGCTGTATTAATGTATAATTCAAGAAAGTGTGCGTTTGGCATGCGTTCTTATCCTGGATTTCTAGTGTCTTCTTTCTAATATTTACACTCTTAGTGACAGTTCAGTACCTACTTGCTTTGAGTTCCAAAGTCAGCAGGTTAAAATCTTAAGCTGACATTTCAAAAGTCAGATGTTCTCATGTGGCAGTTATAACTTCAAAGAAAAAATGATGCTTATTTTTTCTTCACACCAAAACTGAGAACAAAAATTGGGCTAGATGACCCCCAGAAGCTTGTGTAATTAGCAAAACCCTCTATCCTTAGACTATACAGGATGAATTATCAACTTCTTTGTCATGAAAACACCAACCCCTCTCCTGATTTTCACCTGTAAATTTTTGAAAGAGCTGGTGGATTCATAATCATGTTTGTATTCTGTTTTCTGCACTATTTCTCTTCATTGCCTTGACAAATTGCCTCCTGAATATTTTATGTAACATAAACCCTTGGTTTTCTGATTATGTGCAGCATAGAAACAAGAAGAAAGAAATTTATGAACTCGTACAAGATTGTGATGTTATTTAATATGCTACTGCAGTCTCAGTTGTATCTTTACTGTATGAAGTTCTCATGAACCATGAAGTCCAGTTGTCATGTTCTAATCTGCTCACTCAAAACTCATGGAAGTTCCACTATAAATTATAGGGCAAAGAACTATTTTCATCCATTTTGGGGCCTGAAATCACATTGATTTATAATTCATAGAACAGAATCATAGAATTTTCTGAGTTTATCTCAAACATAAAATAAAATCATAGAATCACAGAATCATAGAATCATTGAGTTTGGAAGAGAGCTTCGAGATCATCCAGTCCAACCGCTTACCCATAATCCCACTAAATCCTATCACCAAGCACCACATCCAGACACCTCTTGAACACCTCCAGGGATGGTGACTCCACCACCTTCCTGGACAACCTATTCCAATACCTAATCACCCTTAGTGTAAAAAAATTTTTCCTATGTCCAAGTGGGAATTCAAGTAGGTCTGACAGACATTTTTTTTGGATTTCTTTTTCAATGTCTTGTTTTAGAATTGATTTCTCAGTGGTGTGAACGGTCCACTAAACAAATTACAGCTATGAAATATGGATTGAATTTTTAAATAAGCAGTCTCTATTTCTAAATAGAACATTTAAGATACAAGACCACATCATTCTCGTTGCTTCACTATCATAAATCTAGTGTAAGTCTTGACATCAGTTGGTTTATTCCATAATTACACTGGGTTGAATGAGAGAAAAATACAACCATCTTCTAGTTGTGGTAGTGCAGACCCTGCCCTGGACCACATTGTGATGTCAGCACCAGCCAACACTGTTCTTTTTTTAATTACATGTGCAGTGGACTGGGGTAATCTGGTACTTTCTGACTTTGCCTACTGGGGCAGTGAGTTGAGACAATCTAGTACCTTCTTGTCCTGGTACAGGTACAGTGAGTTGGGATGATTAGGCACTCCCTAACTGTCCCTGGAACTCCTGTTGCCTGGGAAATATATCCAAGACACCCTTTACCCAGATCACAAGCCCACTTTGAAGGTTGCCAACATCAGCCGACACAAATTGTGACCACAATGGAAAAATACTGACCAAAGTCAATCATCTTGTGACACAATAAATATTGATCCTGAAGATCAATTCTGACAAAGGAAAAGAGTGAGTAATTCACTGTTTTTCCTATTTCATGATGGAAGATCAAAGAGTGAGTAATTTGCTATAATTCGACCTTGTGTTGTCCAAAGATCATTGGTACCAAAATGTACTAATAACTTAATCATAGGTTAACCCCTATATCTGTGTGTGTGTATGCAATTCAATTTAGAAACATTGCTGAATCTTTAACTAAATCACTGTATTTTGTTGTAACAAATTGTTGATTATTGACTAAACAAGTATTGCTAAAAATCATATAATCTACGTTTTGTTCTAATAGTGTTAATGAACCTCAGATTACCACTATTCCGAAGTTACAGTAGACCCATAATCACGTGTTGAAGCACTACACTGTACCTAATTCCTTTAGACACAAACTGTTGGCTGTCTGTAACTAGGTGTAGATCCAGCTGCACCTAGACTCCTCTCTGAGTAGTTTAGAAAGAAAACATTCTGAACCTTGTGGCTCAACAGGAGGCTTCCCTCATTCTCTTTCCCTGACCACTGTGTTGATCACTCCAATCCAATTCCAACCTTTATATATTTCTTCCATATAATAATAGAGCGAACCTTGACATCGAACTCTAAGTGATGCTTTTTCTAACATTTTTGATGGTGATTCTTTAAGCAACCTTAAGTCCTTCCACTCTCCTCCACAACACAAGTACATATCATCAGAGGAATTTTTTGAAGAAAACATTTTACTTGTAATGAAATATTAATGGCTTCTTGTCCTGTTACTAAATAAATAAAGAAATAAATAAACAGTATAATAATTTTGCATCTTATATGGATAACCTGAGATTTCAGTGGGATGTTTCTCATGTGTATCGGTATGTACAGAGCAGTAATAAGTACAAAATAATCAGTATTTTCTTCAATCACCAATACACCAATAAAAAGGAAACCCTACACATGCAATCTACTGTCATGCATATTGGTAATATGATTCGACTGGGTGATATAGATAGAATGCTATTGGAGTCTGTATTTCAGAAAAGGTTAAGAAATTTCAGATAGCTTAAAAGAAACAGATTAACTTGAAAATGGGAAAGAGTGCAACAATTTGTAGATATTCAAAGTTTATCTATACAAACTGAAAAAAAAGAGAAAGGGGGAACATTTTAAAGTCGTGGTAAAATGAAGCCCTAATTATACTAGGGTTATAAAACTATTCCAATAAGTTATTTATAACTCAGATTTACCAGTTGATTATAGAAGAAAACACTTGGCAATATTGACAATGTTTTGAACCTAGGGAGATTTTGTAATCCTTTCATTAATGGGTTTCACACTGTCTTCACAGGTCTTCATTGTTTTCTGAAATCAATTAATTCAAGGCTTATTCCAAAAATATTTATATAATGAAAAAATGTTGCCAAATAAAGGTTGAATTTTTATCTGAGAAGGCACTTCAAAATGTCTTCTCAACATCAGAAATTGTTAAATTATTTGTGGATAAATAAGTGGATGCCAAAAGCATGATATTCAAAAGCACTTACTTTAAAATAAAAATTAAAATAAATAAAATAGTCTGAATCTGTCTTCCACTTTTCTAGCTCTACAACATACAGGCAGTTACTTCCTTACTTTCTGCTGCACTAACCCTGATTTTATCTTTCCTAAATTCCAAAAAAAATTTTATGTTTTAATTAAAAACAGTGCATTTTTAAAATGTTACCTTCCTGTTGTTACCCTCTGCTCCATTAAAGCAGAACACAGAATGTTGATGAGGCATGCACGACAGTTGAAATCCCCAGTTAAAATTCAGACCACCAACTTCAAAACTGCCATTTTTTAATTTACATACTGATCTTTCTATTTTATTTACATCAAGTTAATAAAAATAAATCACATTTCTGATACAAACAGAAATTAAAAAAAACATTGAGAGTCAACCTTGCTGGAGTATTATTAGTTTTCCATCTGGTTTAAATCAATATATTTTTCCTGTAAGGCACAATGCAGGTTATTCAAGTGTTCTTTAGAAGCACAGGGAAAACATTAGGATACCATAGTAATCCTACTTTTACAATACAAGATATTTTATTCCATAGAAATAACACAAACTATTAGATAATAGAAGTTAAGAACAAAAATTTTAAGATCAGAGGGTAGTGTACAATTGCTGTAAAAAAACCCCACTGTTCTTTCATTGTAGTTTGTACCAAAACTACATTCAAGTTATGTCTCTCCTCACTTTAAAAATAATGCTAATTATTTTCAGACATATATACTAATAAAAAAAAGTGACTTGATTCTTTTAAGGAAAGTAAGGCCTGCATATTTCATCTGTCATATCGAACATTCTTGGTTGTTGCAAAACATGTTGACTTTGGGGGCTAAATATATGCCTTTCTGAAAGCAGAATTTAGTGTGTACATTTTGATTCAGAGTAATTTTGACCATTCAGACTAGCTTTGGATTAGGCTGTAATACAGTGAATTTTTAGTGGTTTGGCTTTTTTGTTGTGGTTTTTGTTTTGTTATTTTTTTTTCCTTTTGAATATACAGTCCATTTGGGATTCAAGGAGAAGAGGTTAATATTTTCATTTCTGTCTATCTTACTTTATTAAAAAGTTGTTTGCTATTCTTGCAAAGTCCTGAAATATTTCTTCCATTCTTTTATGTCAGATTCTCTGTTTCAACTATACCTGGCCTAATTTATATATTGAACTCCCTTCCTATGTTGAATGGTTTAGTTGTTGTTTTTTTTATCTAGTTTTTTGCTTTGTCTCTGTAGTTGTGCTTCACAAGAGACAGTGTTTTAGTTTTACATCTCAGCATAAATCTGTCCTTTTCATTGATTCTGCATTTTTCATCTTTGCAATTTCAAAACCTCTTAACAAAATCTTAACTCAAAGTCTAAACTATAAAAAGCAGTAACTAATTTCAGTCAAAAATGGGAAGGACATGTAAACCATGGTTTTTCTAAGTCCAGAAAAATAAAAGAAATTGAATGGAAAACATTCACGATAGGAGATGAGAGAGAAATAGCACCAGAAAGGGTGATGCAACCTGAGGATGGCCACAACAGCCAATTTTGCAAATTCGTTTTGAAGGATTTAGTAATTTAAATTGTTCATAAGAAAGAAGTTATTCTGTAAATAAGTTACATTTTCTGTTTCCATAAATCAATAGAAACAAACTTCCATTAACCTAAATTTGTACAGGCTAAGAAATGTTTTGGGGTCTGTTTTTTTAAAAAAATTATTAAAATCTATGAAACATTTGTAAACTCTTCTATATATTAATTTTCTGAAGCTTGCTTTCTTTCTTTAAAAGAAATGAAACTTTTATAATCAAGAGAAGGATCATGGAATAAATAATGACATTGCCAACAACTTCCCGGTAACAGTGCAAAAATTCTTGATAAGAAACTTAATTCAAGCAGATATTAGAATGAACACACAAAAAGCTTCTTAGTCTATAAGTATCATTGTGTAAAAAACAAGTAGGTAATATTGAAAGGGTAAGAAAGGAAGATAAGGTTAAAAATTAAACTAAACAGCTTTAATGAAACGACAATGATAAAAAAATAAATTAAAAAAATAATAAAATATTTACAAATATCTGCAAATATCTACAAAACCAATATCATGCTCCCCCCTTCCTCCCTCCCCCCCCNGTCACCACTGAGGCTACAGGGCAGACCCTGGGAAAGTCCCAAGCTGGACTGCTAGACTCAGCAGCAGATGGGAACCGGATTCAGGAATACATGGATTCAGGAATGCACAGATCAGGATCAAAGGCAGAAGAATGGGCAGAGTCCTCGCAGGATACTGGCCATGGATGAAGAAAGACTTGACCCTCCTGATCCCACAGATTTATACTGATTATTACATGTATAGGATGGAATACTTAATTTGGTCAATTTTAGTTCACCTGTCTGGTCTGCTTCCCCCCACAAGAGGGTTACAAGTGTGATCCCTTTTCCTCTCTGTAATTTCTGGTGCATAAGAAGTTTAGCAGAACCAAGCAGTGACCTTGGTTTCTATAGGAATAAGTATAAGCTAGAGCCTTTCTGCATACCATTCTCAAGCAGAAACTACAAACATTGAACATTATCAGTCCTAGACGCAGACACTGACTGAAAAATATGCTGTTAATTTCAGAAAGTACAGTTACTTAGAAGAGACTTAACTGAAAAGTAAAATTCTTTTCAGAATTAACAGAATTAACTAAATTAACAGAATTTTACAGAATTAACTAACATTCTGTGATTCTGTGAAAATTACTAAAAAGGAATTTAGTACTGTCCTGGCTTAAACCAGGATAATTTATCACAGTTCATAATGATCACATACAAAAAAATAATGGCACAAATATGCAGACAAAGCTACTGAAATGTGAATATTATATCTGAAGTGGATTTGAAAAAAAATAATATGTATTGAATAGCTAGAAAACTTCACACATCGACTCATGTTTGAAAATATAAACCCCTCAATTCTTTTTATTGTCTCCCCACAGTTTCAGTCTCCACTTTTGAGAACTCTGAGGGTTATAAAGCAGTGAGACCATCAAACAGGGACTGAAATATATGTGTTTGAGGGTGAAAAAGGTAGATGGAAGAAGGATCTTGAAATTCCTTGATAAAATTGATGGGGTCGATCATACATACGTCACTCTGATGTCTTTAAATTCATTCTCTATCCAGCTGACAGTGTCACTGTTATGTCTATGTCTTTTCAGTCAAAATGTGAGATCTTAATCACAAAATAACTTCAGTATGATTTTTTTTAAGGAACTCTTCTTCAGTAACTGGAGATAAAGAAGAAATAGCTATTACTGATAATTAAAGAACATTGGGCACTGACTGAGCAGAATACGCTTGTATGCTTAATTTCCTTAATACTAACAGTAAAAACATGCGGCTGTTGAATCAATCTGTGAAAGTCTGAAGATAATCAATGGTGCAAGTGGGCCAAAAGATGTTCTAAAACAACAGTTTCTGGATCAAAAATCTCTGAGACAGAACTTTTGGATGTATTTCTGCAGTACGTATATCAGTAGCTCTGTGTCTATATATTATAGTAATAGGAATGAAAGAGTCACCTGGCCATGGTCCTTTACGATTTTCAAAATCTGCCTTGTTTTACAAGCTTTTGTTTTCAATTGATTTTATCAATACGAGTAAGATTTTTTCAA
The DNA here is from genome assembly GCA_013398125.1 of Aegotheles bennettii. Lineage (NCBI taxonomy): Eukaryota > Metazoa > Chordata > Aves > Caprimulgiformes > Aegothelidae > Aegotheles > Aegotheles bennettii. Next base: position 16,547 of record VZRW01012484.1, on the reverse strand, counting down.
GTTCAGTCCCAGAAGCAGTATTTTTGACTCATCTCAATATTTTAGTCCATTCCAAATGTAATAATAATATTGTTTTATATTAAAAATACAAATTTATCAAAAATTCAAATAATGTTAATATTGATACCTTATTGAAATTTTCCTAGAAAGTGAAAATGCTGAAAAGCATGTGAAATAAGCATATAATTTACTTATGAGTCTGTGTTTTCTAAGAGATTTGTGAAATATCATGGTTTTAACAAGGAGAAAACATTCTGCTAGTCAGTCAGCATCATGTATCAGCTCTTTCCCTGAGTGATACTGAAGAAAGGTGATTTCCTTGGGGAAAAGCCACATGTCATCAGCTCAGTATTAGGGATGATGTTTTCATATAACATATTTGGCATCAAACATAAGTCACATCAGTGTCAACAACCATGAGATCTCTTTGGGAAACACTGCAGATCAAAATTTTAGCATTCATTATTTTTACATAACAGTTGTTTTCAGAAAGTCAAAGTGGAATAAGGAAATCAAGAAAGATTAAAAAAACTGTAAAAGATGTATTGTCTGCATGAAAATGTTATCTGAGACCAAAACCTGTTATAATGACTACTAATGAGATGATATACTGAGGGAGAATAAAAAAGAGGCTGAGTTCAAACTCTAGTAATAATTACCAAGGGATTCAAAGAGAACCTGTTTAAACAATGCAGGGAATGATCAAGGAATCAAGTAGCATTCAAGACAAGTAAGATCAGCTAAGGTGAGTCTCAAATGATAGCTCAGACTATCTAACAAGGTCTGATAATTAATAATGACAACTGTGGCAGAAGTTTCTACTGTTAATAAATCTTATCAGAGGCTTAGTCAACAGCTTGTTTGCAGAACATTTTCTCTGACTTCCTGAGTCAAGGCTGTTACAAGAGACAATATTGATCACAAGAAAATACAAAAGATACATTGAAATTTAACGTATAAATAAATGATTTAGTAGGTCAGAAATTACAAAACAAGTAAAAGTAGAATTTTTTTTATTTGTTAATACAGTGTTATGTAATTGAAAGTTCTTTAATATGTTCTCACTGGAATGTGAGGTCAGCAAAGAAATTTCTTAGACTTGTCTTCTGAAAGAAGCATGAAAACAAAAAGTAAATAAAATAAAATAAAATAAAATATAAAAAAATCCTATCATAGTTTATGGTTTGAATCTTGTTAAAGATTTAAGTTTCCTTGAAATCCAGTTTTAGTGTTTACCACTATTATAATTCTTCCCTCATTATGATTCTCCATTTCACCTATGTCACTGCCAACAGAGTTTGCAGCCTGTGTATCAATCAACTTTTATCTGCATTACTGTCTTGAGAAACTGAAATTTTATTGGCTTTTCATCTACTGTGCTAGTATTTGAAGACAGCTTTTTTGGACCAAGACAAAAAATACTGCTTTCTTTACTTCTCTACCTGTCTTCCAGGTATTAAACTGTTCTATGCTAAGAAATTCTGAAGCATGTGGATATACTTTCAGAGATGTTAGAAAGGAAAATAACCATGCTAACCTGTACTTTGTCATAGGCACAAGAAAAGCAGCAACTGACGCTCATGACAAGAGCGTGTAGTTTCAGCATACCTTAAAATAAACTGCAGGTGGAAGGTGAAATATGCACAGAGAGGGAGAAAGATTCCTGGCTTTTCAAATCGGGGCTCTGAGGAGTTTGTTACAGCAATTTTTAGACCAAATTTTTGTCACAGTAATATCTTTTTGCCAGAAGTCTCAGACTCATTCAAGACTACTTACCTACTTGCTATTATCTTCTTTCAATTTATAGAAGCCAGTATTGTTTCCCTGACTGGACAGGTTATTTCTTCTGGAATTGAGGCTGTGATGATATTTTACTACCTGTTCTAGTATTTGTTCTTGCACAAAATTGGTTGTGTCTCACTGGCTAGTATTTTGAACAGGATAGTCATGCATAGACATTGATTATCTTAATTTGTATTTTCACACAGTTACACCTGGCTTGGTAACATATCTCTAGAACTCATTGATTACCGAGAATGGAGTTTTCACTTCTGGGTCCGTATAGCAGTTAATTGGTTTTGTCTTTTACAACCTCACTTACCTTTGAACGTGTAAGACCATTGTATGGATGTTCCATTTCTAGTTGGCTTGGACTGGATTTTGATTGTTAGTAGATCACAAAAATAAGCAGATTCACTTATTTGAGATTTGGTTTGACGATATAAATTCTGATCCTGCAGTTGAAATCTTTATTTGTTTAGATTCAAAGAAAAGATTCTGCAGTTTTCAATAAAGACAGAGTTTTTCCTTATGTATTTAATACAGAAGATATTTGACAGGCGTACTCTGCATTAGCTTGTAAGTTAATACTGGTTCTGCTTACCAGACCTTAGAGAGGTATATCCTGACAGCTGTTGAATGTCTTCAGCTCCCAACTCTACTGAAGCTGAAAGGACTTAATGAGTACTCAGCATAGGAATACTTCTGCAAAGATTAAAAGAAAAAGAGAAAAATAAATCTTCAAAGGCCTTGAAAAATTTTGGCAGAAGATGAGGTGAGCTATTATTGATTTGTACCCAGTTCAGGCCCAAATAAGTCATAGCCATGTTAAACATCGCTTGAATTTCTGTAATGTCCCTTTTTGTATTGCTGAATAACAGTGTAACAATGTATATGTATCATAGAAAAGAGTAAACGTGATATTATTTAATCCACTTAAATACTACCTTGCAGTTAAATAGGCTCCGAAACTACCTTTTTCAAAAACTGACAGAAAAAATGGAAGATGTCCAGAGGACTTCACAATTCATTAAGTGTAATGACCAAGAAAAGAGATTTATTTACAGTACTCTCTTCTTTACAGCCACAGTGGCATTAGACTGAACTACATACAGTCCTTTTATAGAGTTAGGAATTAACTATCCATTTGAAATCAATAACATGTTGTACGAGGTCACTGCCAGGTAATCCCTAGAATGCTTTGTGACAGTCTCTCTGGTAGATTTGAGTAAAAGAGCTTCGTAGGCTTTATCTGATGATTACGAATTGACTGAAAAGTGAAGAACCAATGAGGTATTGTGAACTATAGCTTTTAATAGTTTCTGTCTGGTAGATACAGCTCTCTCAGAGGCCTTCATCACACCTGTATGGTTTCTATATGGTGCTTTAAGAACAGTGATCTGTTTTTAATAGAATAAATAAAAATAAACAGAATAAATAAACAAGTTAAAAATATCTATAATTCCTGCTGCCTGCCCATTACACTATCACAATTTATTTTGATAACCTTTCTTAGAGATAAGATTCATAAGACTCCTCCTGTATAATTAAATGCTATTTATAGATTATATTCATAATTTTAATGGGATTCTGTTCTTACATTCATTCTGAGATTTTCCTCATCTTCCTGTGCAACAATCTTTTCTTTCAGTATCTGAATAAACAATATAGTTTAATAATTTTATTATTTAGGATATCTGAAAAAAAGTTTTGAAACACAACACATTAAAAATAATAGTATGAAACACTGTAGCAGTGGCACTGCTTCAGACAATATCTATTAAGTTTCTCACTGATATGACAAATTAACTTTATGAGACATCAAGACATTACCTCATTCATCCTCTGAGTTTAAAACAGTATCAAATACGCATAAGTAATTATTGTCAAATATTTGTATAAACTGAAATGTAGGGAAACGTAGTGATGGAGTATATCCATACATAACTTCTGTTAATGTTCATTGTGCTTATAGAGAGAAGTTGACTTTAATCTTCAACCTAAATTTTTCTTGCTGATTTTTAGTTATTCTACTTCCTATTCTCCTTTAGCAGAAATCTAAAAGTTTTACCTTCTTCAGTGCTCTTCATTTTATTTGACGTCACTTATTCACATGTATGTGCCTTCATCTATTCAGGCTTATACCAATTGTCCCAAATCCCACCATAATAAATGAAAATGCAATTAATACTATTATGTAAACACTAAATAAATACAGGTAAGTAGTTTCCCTTCTCTTCTCTTCTCTTCTCTTCTCTTCTCTTCTCTTCTCTTCTCTTCTCTTCTCTTCTCTTCTCTTCTCTTTTCTTCTCTTCCCTTCTCTTCCACCCTTTTTCCCTAGCTTCTTGTATGTTATTCCACAAATACAGATTTGTTAGTTATCTGTTGATCAATGCACTGACTGCACAAACACTACTAATAATATTGATAGCAACAATAATAAATAATACAGCCCGAGGATACTTCCACTCAGAAGGTGAAAGGCACAGAGCTTACCTAGAGAGATGTCCCTGCCTGGGGTGGAGGAAGAGAACACAGCCCATTGACTGGTTTGTCTTTCAATTCTTCTTCTTCTCCCTCCTTCCTGTTTCACAGAACTGTGTGTCTGTACCCCAATGATCCTTTTTCTGTCTTTTATCCCCAAGGCTACAAGGTTGCCACCCACAGGTGACATGTAGCATGATCTGGGTAGAGAGGTGAGTGCTGTGGTCATATATGTATAACAAGTTTGCTAAAATCTTCATTAGCATAGACTTTTTGCAGGTAAATGAGAAAAAAGGTTACTCTTAGGACAACAGGGCTCCTTGAACAAAGGACTGTTATCAGTTAATGAAGCCAACGACTGTTATCAGTAGGTCTTGCTAGCCAGAGCAGAAGTCTTTGCCTCCACAAAGGCCCCTGCTAAGGGGGCCTGTGCTAGACAAGAGAGGCTGATCACTCCCTCGGGGCACCCAAGATTTAACAAGATCGTCCTTTGGGGGTTCTTTGTATACAGGGCTGTCCTGGAATTTTCCTCAAATTCCACAATTAGGATAATGTTTATACTTTTGATATTCTTCTTGGATCTGCCAGCTCTATTGGACTCTTTTCACTTTTAATTTTATTTCTCCTATCTTATTTATTCTGAGTTTATCAAAATCTACTTTTTGAAATCTTTTGTCTTTTTTTTTTTTTTCTGTTACCTCTCTCCCTTTGTAACATTGTTATCTACTTTTGCTTGCCTTCTGTCAGAGTTCAATATTTTACGATCAGGTTATTTTAGATATTCCATACATGAAGGGTGTAATATTTAGTATCAAATTTACTTATTAAATATAGTTGATGTTACACAGGATTTCTGATTTAGCAGAGTGATACAAAATATACCACATAATACAATACAAATGTAAGGTATACTTAGCAAAATATAGCAATTGTAATACACAGTTCAATCACAATATCAGTGTGATTCTTATTACTGTGTCTGTAACATGACGTTGGGTGTTCCCAGTTGCTGGGATGGAATATATGGGTTGAAACCAGCTGAAGCCCATTGCTTCTTTTGAAATTCTGTTGTTAGTTATTCATTTTTCAAACCTTATGTTGGGCTGAGTCATGTATTCACTTCCTGAAAGAAAAAATAACTAACCAAACAGAAACCCCCAAACAAACGTAAATTCTTACACCATTCAAGATATCAAAGATCAAATGTATTGAAAACAAGTGACCATATGAGGAACGTTGCTCCCATTTTTAAAAAAGGGAGAAAGGAGGACCCTGGGAACTACTGACCTGTCAGCCTCACCTCTGTGCCTGGAAAGATCATGGAACAGATCCTCCTTGAAGCTGTGCTGAGGTGCATGGATGGCAGGGAGAAGATTCGAAACAGTCAGCACAGTTTCACCAAGGGCAAGTCCTGCCTGAACAACCTAGTGGTCTTCTACGATGGAGTTACTACCTCTGTAGACAAAGAGAGGGCTACAGATGTCATCTCTCTTGACTTCTGTAAGGCTTTTGACACAGTCCCATGGATTTGAAGGGTGGACTGTTTGGTGGGTGAAGAATTTTTTGGATGTTCGCATCCAGAGAGTGATGGTCAACAACTCAGTATCTCGATGAGCACCAGCAACAAGGGGTGTTCCCCAGGGCTCTGTACTGGGGCTGGTACTGTTTAGCCTCTTCATTAATGACATAGACAGTGGGGGGAGGTGAACCCTTAGCAAGTTCACAAATNCAAGTTCACAAATGACACCAAGCTGAGTGGTGCTGTTGACACACCTGAAAGATGGGATGCCATCCAGAGGGACCTAGACAAGCTTGAGAAATGGACCCAGTGGAACCTCATGAGGTTCAACAAGGCCAAGTGCAAGGTCTTTCACTTAGATAGGACAACCCTCAGTATCAATACCGTCTGGGGGATCAGGGGCTTGAAAACATCCCTGTTGAGAAGGACTTTGGGGTACTGATAGACAAAAAGCTGGACATGAGCCATCAATGTGTCCTTGCAGCCCAGAAGGCCAACCGTATCCTAGGCTGCATCAAAAGAACTGTGACCAACAGATTGAGGGACGTGATTCTGCCCCTCTACTCTGCTCTGGTAGTACTGTGTCCAGCTCTGGAGCCCTCAGCACAGAAAGAACACAGACCTGTTAGAATGAGTCCAGAGAAGAGCCACAAAAATGATCAGAGGCCTGGAACACCTGTCCTAAGGCTGAGAGAGTTGGGTTTTTTCAGCCTGAAGAAGAAAAGACTTCGAGCTGACCTCCTTTCTGTCTTTCAACAAATAAAGGAGGCCTAAAAGAAAGAAGAGGACAGGCATTTAGAAGAGCCTGTTGTGATAAGATGGGGGATAATTGTTTTAAACTGAAGGAGAGTAGATTTAAGTTTTTCCCCACGAGGGTGGTAAAGTACTGGAACAGGTTGCCCAGAGGTTGTAGATTCCCTGTCCCTGAAGACGTTCAAGGCTAAGTTAGACGGGTCCCTGAGCAACATATTCTAGTGAAGGATGTCCCTGTGCATAGCAGTGGAGTTGGACTAGATGACTTTTAATGCCTCTTTCAACTCAAGCTATTTTGTGATTCTGTGATTTAAAATTTAAACAAAAGAATATAATAGAAAGGCTAGGACTCATTCTTCACAGAAATTTTTAATTATTGGAAATGATAAATACATTGTCTAAGGTTTAACTCTGCTAAAATGGAGTTAATGTGTAGAAAAATAGAAAAAATAAAATCCTATATATAACATGTAATCTCATCCAAAATAGAGCAGTTCTATTTATATTTTTTTCCCCATAAATACAGATAATACAGTTCATGTGGTTTTATGGAAGTTAATGCTTGTGTAAACTCATGTGATTTTTATCAAAAAAATAAATTTTCAATGCCGTATATGAATGCCTCTTACGAGTAAAGTTTAATGCCTTAAAATAAGGGACTTTCAAATGATTTTGAACAAGGGAGATCAGAGATTATGCTATCAGTGGGAAAGACCAACAACCAGAAATTGGGAGTATAATAGGATGACTCTAGGTCAGATAAAGTGCTAGAACAAGCACACTCTGGCTGTAGCTTGATAAGAGAAAATAACAGGTTTATCGGCTCAAGAGGTCAAAGGGTATCAGATCAAAATTATACACAATCAGATCATACAGATCAATGATCTTGACAAAAACTTCTGTTGGTTTGTCAGAGAAGGACTGACCAATTATATTAGTGTTTTCAAAATTAATAGCTATAGTATTTCTCTTATGTTTTTTTTTGCCTGCCCCTACTCCTTGCTCTTTTAAACAGCTGTCCTGTATCAGGAATCTTGCAGAAGACCTTTTATTCAAGGTGTTATTGATCTTGTGCAAGCCATCTCTGCTTCATTAGACCTTACAGAATCATAGAATCATCAAGGTTGAAAGAGACCTTCAATATCATCCAGTCCAACTGCCTATCCACGTCATCACTAAACCATATCACCCTCTGCCACGTCCAGACACATCTTGAACACCTCCAGGGATGGTGACTCCACCACCACCCTGGGCAACATATTCTAATCACTCTTACAGTGAAGGAATTTTTCCTAATGTCCAATCTGTATCTCTCCTGCTGCAATTGAAAGCCCTTTGGTCTTGTCCTTTCACTATGGGCATGGCAGAAAAGACTGACACCCACCTCACTACAACCTCCTCTTAGGTAGTTGTAGAGAGTGATGAGGTCCCCCCTAAGCCTCCTCTTCTACAGACTGAACAACCCCAGCTCTCTCAATCATTCCCCATAAGACATATTTTCTAGTCTCTTCACCAGCTTTGTTGCCCTTCTCTGGACACGCTTCAGCAGCTCAATGTCTTTTTCGAAGTGAGGGGCTCAAAACTGAACACAGTACTTGAGGTGCAGGCTCACCAGTTCTGAGTACAGCAGGACAATCACTTCCCTATTCCTGCTGGCCAGACTATTCTTGATGCAGGCCAAGATGCCATTGGCCTTCTCGGCCACCTGGGCACACTGCTGGCTCATATCCAGCCAGCTGTCAACCAGCCCCCCCGAGTCCTTCTCTGCTCAGCAGCTTTCCAGCCACCCTTCCACAAGACTGTATCGGTGCCTGGAGTTATTGTGACCCAAGTGTAGGACCCAACATTGGCCTTATTGAACCTCATCCCATTGGCCTCTGCCCATCAATCTAGCCTGTCAGATCTCTCTGCAGAGCCTTCCTTCCCTCAAGCAGATCAACACTTCCACCTATCTTAGTGTCGTCTGCAAACTTACTGAGAGTACACTTAATCCCCTCATCTAGGTCATCAACAAAGATATTATCATAGAGTCATAGAATCAGAACATGTCGAGTTGGAAGAGACCCTCCAGGATCATCAAGTCCAACTCCTGTTCCTGTGCAGGACACCCCAGGAGTCACACCATGTGTATGAGAGTATCATTCGAACGCTTCTTAAACTCAGTCAGGCTTGGTGCTGTGATCACTACCCTGGGGAGCTTGTTCCACCCTCTGGGTGAGCTCTATCACCCTCTGGGTAAAAAACCTTTTCCTGATATCCAATCTAAACCTGCCCTGATTCAGCTTCCTACTGTTACCCCGAGTCCAAGGAGTGAAGAGATCAGTACCTGTCCCTTCTCTTCGCCTCGTAAGGAAGCCATAGACTGCAATGAAGTCACCCCTCATTCTCCTCTTCTTCAGGCTGAATAATCCAAGTGACCTCAGCTGCTCCTCATAGGTCATCCCTTCTATGCCCTTCACCATCTTTGTGGCCCTTCTCTGGACTTGCTCCAGTAGTTTGATGTCCTTTTGAAACTGCAGAGCCCAAAACTGTACACGGTATTCGAGGAGAGGCTGCACCAGTGTGGAGTAGTGTGGAAAAATCACCTCACTTGACCGGCTGGCCATGCTGTGCTTGATGCACCCAGAGACACAATTGGCCTTCCTGGCTGCCAGGGCACACTGCTGGCTCATACTGAGCTTGCTATTAACCAGGACCCCCAGGTCCCTCTCAGCTGTGTTGCTCTCCAACCACTCATCCCCTAGTCTGTATGTACAAAGAGGGTTGACCAGTCCCAGGTGCAGAATCCAGCACTTAAACAGAACTGACCTCTGCGGAACACCACTAGTGACCAGCTGCCAACTGGATTTGGTTCCATTAACCACAACTCTCTACCAGCCAGTTTTTCACCCAGCAAAAGAGTATACCCATCCAAGCCATGGGCAGCCAGTTTTCTTAGGAGAATGCTGTGGTGACAGTATCAAACACTTTTCTGAAGTCTAGATAGACTACATCCACAGCCTTTCCCTCATCTACTAAGCGGGCCACTTTGTCATAGAACGAGATCAGGTTGGTCAAACAAGACCTTCCTTTCATAAACCCATATTGGTTGAGTCTGATGCCCTGATTTTCTTGCATATGCTGTGTGATGGAACTCAGAGTGATCTGTACCATGACTTTGCCCAGTACAGATGTCAGGCTGATAATCCTGTAGTTTCCTTGATTGTCCTTCTGACCCTTCTTGTAGGTGGGTGCTATGTTTGCCAATTTCCAGTCAGTTGGAACTTCTCCAGTTAACCAGGACTGCTGGTAAATTATTTAAAACAGTTTGGCAAGTTCTTTCACCAATTCCCTCATTACCCAGGTGTGGATTCCATCTGGTCCATCTGGACCTTGAATTTACGACTTGAAAAACTGGTATGCTAGCATGAATGATCACAGTATAATTCTATGTATACAATAACACTGTAAGGGAAATGTGCTAGATACACATTTGTATCTATGTGCTGGGTATGCATTGTACCTGGATACAGTTCCTAGATATGTGTAGCTGGATATGCTCTGGTGGACATTAGGAAAAAGATAACATTTCTACCAGTCAGGACCTGACCTATAGTTTTCTTCGTTACACCAGATATAAGACTGCATAGGGTGAACCTCTCCATGGATAGGATCAGTGCAGAGAGCTGTGAGTGTCCATTAGAGGCCCATCCAGTTTTGCATAACAGCAGGATTCCCAGCATCTGATGGGATTTACTTGCTGTCTATCTTTATTTTCCTCTTCCTACCTTATTATTAAAGACATTTTATTATGCTACTTGCTGTTAAACTTTTCTAATCAAAAAAGGACCCTACACCTCCCCCAGTGAGGAACAGGTACCTAAATGTCTTTTTCACTTTTATATATATGGATCATAGGCTTTCACTTTTTCTTTGAACAGTTTATGCCATGAGATCTAGCTATCAGGAAAATAGGATCCTGTCTGCAAAACAAGAGTTAGTATCAAAACTGAACCTAAGAACCATTGACCATATGGTTAACCACATATTCCTCTAACTTACAGCTGACACAGTCAAAATATGGCTGAAAGGGAACACTCATTGTTCCCATCATCCAATCAATATTGTGACAACCTAGTAATCCAAATACTCTAACACCGAAAAGCATAATTAAAAATACTGCAAAAAATATTATACAAAATATTTCCAGTGTTCCTCTGGGTCCTCAGGTAGACAATTTCACTCTTCTCAAAACAGACAGGAGGGTTTGTGACAAAGCTTTCTGAGATCTTGGGTAGGAGAAATATAACATTTATGGCAAGACTTTATACTTCCTCAGTTTTTGGTCATGCTTGAAGTTATTTTTATAATTTTCTTATATTTTCTAATTTCCTGGAAGCAGTTGCATGTAGCCTGATCATTTACCAGAAAAATTAAGTTAACACTTTGAAGATACCATGTGTCCTAGCAAATAATATTTTGTCATTACTGATAGGCCTTATACTGACATGACAGAGCAAGTTCTCAGTCTCATTTGAGCCTGTCTTAGCCTGAGCTAATTTTCACTTGTTTTCACAACTGGCTTGTGGCTAAATGATCCCTGCCACACTTGCTTCAGCTGGAGCTCTGTAAATGCCTCCTGTGGTCAAGCATGACCAAGTAAGGGAGTCACCACATAACAAAGAATTGTCTTTTCTGTCAGTTTAGTAAGGGTGAGCTGTTGTGCAACTGATAAGGTATCTGGGAACCAATGAGAAGGTTGCAGACTTGCAGTCTACTTGAAGCATACAAAAATTGCCCCAGGTGGACTGTGATATTGAGGAGGAAGAAAGTATAAACATCATAGTTTTCCCATCAAACAACTCAGATCATTGCCAAAATCTTGTAATCCTGCTCCTCTTTTTCTTAAGAAAAATCATCAACTTTAACACCCAGAGGAACACTGGAAGACAATGTAACAGAAGGTAGAGAGATACTAGCTTCTTGTATAGGCATTTTAGGTGTACTATTCGTGAGGCATTTCTGAATTTATTTGAGACATTAGTGTTAGTATTATTGTAACTAGACAATGTATCTGTTGTGTTTTGATTCAACTGGTAAGATTAGGCTTACAGTAAATTTTTTGGCTCCATATATATGTCATATTCCTTTTACTCATAATAAGAATTTGAGTGTGGTACAGTAGAAATGTTCATTTCTGTCATGACATAATGAGACATCTCAACTGAGGTATCCAGAAATAACAATTTTCCTAGGCTGCACAATTCTGCAACACTTTCAATATCAACCTCTGCTGCTCGTTTCTGTTTCTCTCATGAACCAAGTCCCTCTGTGGAATGTGCACTCAGTCAATGTGTCTGGCAATGCAGTAGGCACCATTAGCAAATTCCATCAAAATTACTGACCTCAAAGATATTATCCCCAAGCTAGAAGCAGACTGGTGACGTATAAGCTTAATGAATTTTAAAGCAAGGAATATGGCTTATTCCTAGCCCTCTTATGCTAAACCCAAATTACCATCTACAAAATTCTGGACACATGACGCCATTGCTATGTAAATCAAAGATACAAAGAAGCAGTGGCAAGCCAGATGCAGCTACTTCCTGTAACAACTATTGAACTTGAGAGCAGAATGCAGGAGCAGCAAGGATCTTCAACCCAAATTCTAGTTTTCCAGGAACTGCAACAAGCTAACCACAGGAAAAGCAAACAGATAGGTAAAAACATACTGTAATACACTGTGTCATCTCTAAGTATCTTTCCTGCATAAAGTGTTTGATATATGATCATGCTAAGACATCAGTGATTCTGGTAAGCTAAGCATGTAACTATGCCTTAAATGACTTTCACGAATCAGCATGTGTAGACAGGATCCCGAAGAAGAAATGTCACAGTTGTTTCACCAGATGATCCAGACACACAGAGATAAAGCTTAGCAACTTGTCAAATTTATGACCTTATCTTATATTCTGTAGGGTAAAGGATAAAGACACTGAGGAATTAGGAAAAGAACATCACTTTAGGAGAAGAGTGTAAAAAACAATGCTTCTCAATAGAAGGAAAACAACTATCAAGCTGTAAGAACTGATTTGCATTGAAAGAAAGAAGAGACTGCGTAGAAGGGCTTTTAACTAGTGGATGTAGTGGAGATACATAAGAACCATGCATACTTATGTTGGCAGAAGCAGAAGATGGCAAATGTCTCAGAATGAAGAAAGATATTTCAGTATAAAGAAAGGAGTTCTATGTCCAACATAGATACCTTAAAAAGAAAACTTAAGTCCCAAGCAGGCAACAGCTCATTAACTGTTAGTAAGTGGGAAGAAGAAAAAACCCAAACAAACAAACAAGAGAACATGAACAGATGAGTGCAAATCCAAATGACCTGAGAAGAAACAAAGAAAATACCTGACAAACAGAAAGGATGGAACACATTTTATAGGCCAGTCATATTCTGCACGGACTCTATTTTAATGGAAATCTGAGCATATAGAAGAGAAGAACATGCTAAAGATAAAGAGGAGAAAGAATATAAAGAGATAGTATCTTTACATATATGTAAAAAATTTACATATGGGTACATATATTTAAAATGTGTTTTACATATTATGCATATTTGTATATACGTAAAAATTATTAAAGATCATTAAAGCCTGAGACACTTGGAACAAAGTTGTGAATAAGAGTTCCAAGGTCAAATCTTGTACAGATAGAACTTAGACAGAAAATATTTTCTTCAGGATACTTAAGCATTCAAAGTAGCCTGCTATCATTCCAAAGTACCTATATGTTGGAATGGTTAACTTCAGTTTTTGCTAGAATGGGTGGTGGCAAGAAGTGCCCAGACAGGGTCAGTAGAATGCTCAGTGAGGTATAAGGTGTGTGTATGTGAATAGACTGAATAAATGGTCATATTTGTATCAATCTGGCCTACAAGCCAAAACAAATCTTATTTTAGAATTTATTTAAGACTGTATTTGCTTATTTAATGCTGGAGATCAAGCAAACAACAGGATCTTTAGTTAGCAAGTCAATAAAAATAGTCAGTTAAAAATTATGAATTAAAATGAGGATAATATTCACTAAACACAGCTGATGTTTGTGAAATGAGATTTCAAATTCTGCATAGGTTTATGACAAGAGTGGGCAAATGAATGGAAGAGAAATCCATTAATATTTACTTTCGGTAAATGTATATATAAAGGTATATAGAAAACATTTCTATCTTAGGGACATCCTACACTGAATTGGTCAATAAAACATCATTAAGTGACAGTATCATATAAACTTCTACTGTCTTTATTTTGTTGTGGATATGTTATGTTCATGAACATAAAACATGTTGTATTATATGCTACGTTCACTATTGCAGTCTCAGTAGGCCTTTGACTTTACCTGCTAGAGTCAGTCCATGGTTTTATGCTACAATTCTTATGCTTACACATGGGTAAGAATTCATTGGAGTATATAAGTCATTGGTTGGCCTATAAGTTTGATACCCTTATTCCTAAATTTAAGTTGTGTAGTCTTTGGAACAGAATCTGAAGCTCACAGCACAGGAAAAGTTACATGTTTCTGTCCAAAATAGTAGTTACTTATGCAAAGAGCACTCCAGTCTCTCTCTATATAAGCACCATAACTGAGCCTTCATCCCTAAAGCAGGACTGCCTCACTAGTTTTCTATTGTCAGTTTCAAACCACGATGGAGTTAGAATATTTGTCCAAGTAGATACTAAAGTCAGAAGTGTCTCAAATTGATGTTTCCATGACTAGCAGCATACTCCGCAGCACTCAAGTAGTCAGCAGTATGTCAGTTTTAAATGTGCACAACACAGAATATAGATGCTTACAGGTCCTTCAGCTTAGAAAAAAGTGAGACTTTAGGATTTTAAATGCTTCCACAGCTTGGCTCTTTACAAGAGAGATTTTGTTTCTACTTACTTCAAATTTGTAACTGTGAGCCTGAAATCCAACCATAAAGCATCCTGCCTACATAATTGAGTCAGTTGAAAAAATTTTGAATTTTCGTGCCAAATGATTCAATTTTGTTGACATCAAAGAATCTTGAATCTACTGTTTAAAATTCATGTAAGTATGTATATTCAGAGGAGTACCACTTTTTAACTGGGAATGTTTATCTCACCAACTTATTTCTAGTTGGCTTAGAAAATCAGTGTTTTATTCAACTGAAATGGCTCTCGGGCAGATATATCTTTTCTCCAACTGGTCATACAACTATTCAGGTAATGTGATATGACAGCACAGTTTTATATCATTTAATAATTAAGGATTTGTTTTGTTACATGACCATGTCCTATTCAGCTAGCAATATTAGTTACATTATACAATAATTTTATACAAGATAGTAAAGACTCTAAACACTCTGTGTCAAGTAGCTTATCTACATGTTTGATGTTAAACAGATGCTGAAGTGCTTTGTTGGTTCTTGGCATAAATGACTACATAAAATGCAATCAGAGAAGAAGCATTTGTTTCTGAGAGACATGCTCTTAAATTTTTCTCTGAGACATACTCTATGTGCAACATGATTTGAGCTTGAGAAATGATCAAACCTCAAACCAAAGTATACTACTTTTCTGACATGCAATGCAAGCTTTTTTTAAAATCTCGATATGCTACCACATTACTGACAGAAACTCCTCGCTGGTACTTGACTTAGATCCTTGTCCTGATTTGTACTTAGGGCAAGGAGGCTCGTTAAGGGTTTGGGAAATATGTATTATGAGGAACAGCTGAGGGAGCTGGGTTTATTTAGCCTGGAGAAGATGAGACTTTGGGGAGACTTCATTGGTCTCTACAGCTACCTGAAAGAGGGTTGTAGTGAGGTGGGAGTTGGTCTCTTCTGCCAAGACTACAGTGAGAGGACTAGGCGAAATGGTCTTAAGTTACAACAGGGGAGATTCAGGTTGGATATTAGGAAAAAAAATTCACTGTTAGTGTGATCAGACATGGGAACAAGTTGCCTAGGGAGGTTATGGAGTCACTGTCCCTGGAGATATTCACAAAGCACCTGGATAAGGCACTGGGTGATATGGTTTAATGTCTTAGGGGTTATTATGGTGATGCTGGGTAGACGGTTGAACTGGATGATCTTGAAGTCTCTTCCAGCCATAACGATCCTGTGATTCTATAATGTCTCCTGGTTCTCTGGCACTAAATCTAAGTTAGGCTTAAAACCCACAGTCATTTAATGCAACCTCTCTTATGTCAGTGCACATTTCTCTGGCTTCTGATGAAAGATATTTTTGGTCAGACTTCTTTTTCAATACAGCTTCCCCTTAAAATATTTTGCAGCTCCCTGTGGCTTTTGCATGTACTAAAACTATTAACTTAACCCTAGTGTATTTAGAAGAGTATAAGAGCACAGTGATATCAGAGCACACGGAGCAGCGATCAGTGAACAGGGGCTATAGCAGCAGGCTGTGGGCTGGAAAAGCGGCTCTTGCGTTGAAAGTGCTTTTCCCCTTTAGGGGCTGAGCATTTCGGAAGGAGCCAGGCTTCTCGGAGCCAGTGCACAGCACAACACAACAAGACTGATTTGAGCGGGGGTCCCGCCAGAAACTAAGGCTGACATGGCAGGGGGCGTGGCCGAGAATCGGAGCAAATTCAAAAGCAGACGCCTCCGAAGAGAACAGCGCGAGAGGGCAGCATTAGAGTGAGGGGGCCATTAGCGCGAGGGGGCAGCATCAGTGCGAGAGGGCAGCATTAGCGCGAGGGGAGCATTAGCGCAAGGGGAACATTAGCCAGACAGACCATGGTTGCAACGCGCTCAAAAACGGTAGCAAGAAGGCATGCTGAAACTCAGATGGATCCCCCGAGCAGACATGCAGCTGTGCAGGTCTCTGGCTGCAGTGAATGCCTGAGCCTGGCACTGGTGCCGGAGGGAGCCAGTGACACCGCCTGTGTGCGNGGTGTGAGCAAATAGATGATCTGCTTGGGCAGGTGGTTAAACTGATGGAGGAGGTGGAAAGGCTAAGGTCTATTAAAGGTCTGGAAAAGTGATGGAACAACT
>VZRW01012481.1:0-71081 GCA_013398125.1 Aegotheles bennettii | reverse complement strand
AAGGCTGTGGCACTCCTTGCAGCAAGGATTCAGAGAAAAAAAATAATTTATAACTCCTATAACTAACTCCTTCTTAAGAGAAAGTGATCTCAAGCTGGAAAAGGGTAGGGCAGGGTGATTCAGAAGGAATTGTCTTCACAGTTGTCTTTCTCAGGGTGTTCAGTAGGGTCAAGCTTGATGGGTATATAAGGTGATGGCAGAGAAAACACTAAGGATATTGTCCTCTGTGAAGTCTCTGAAGTTTCTTACTTGGATCCCTCTTAGATTCCTACTGTGATTTTCTATGAAAGTAAAGACATGTTAAAATATAAAGCTGTATCATTGAACAGCTGATATTAAGATGGAGAGGGATCTTTGAGAGAACTCTGGTTGCAGTTCAGCTTTGGAACATGTGACTGGATACTTGGTTGGACTTCCTCACACTGACCTTTAGATACCTTCAGTAATAATATTTAAACCTAGGCAAACTAGCTTGTCTGATTCCTCTATATAGCTATTGATGAGAAATTCATAGGTTATAATTAATTTTGCTGATTTTAGATGAGGAGATGGTAAATCACACCATAATGGTGCCTGTTTTTCTTTTCTGACTAAAATCCCTAGATGATTTTAAGATGCAGACATCTACACTACAGATTTTTAAAATTAGGCAAGATCCATCTCTGCTACTTTGTCACTTGACTTGACAAATGACTTCTCAGATCATCTGAGTAGTACTCTTTAATATCATTGGAGTTCACCAGTCAAGAGCCTTCTGTACAGATTGTTGGCATAGAACATCAAGTTACTGACGTATTTCTGAAGAACAACAGACCAGAGGACTGAAATAGGTTCCACTGAAATAGGTTCCACCTTTCAACATATGCAATGACTTGCATGCAGCACTTTGAAGAAAAAGTTTGAGTATGGTACTCTAACTTAGGAGTGCTCTTAGGAAAAAGAGACATATATGTGTCATTATCAAGGAATGAGACTCTCAAGCAAAACTAGTACCTAGAATGTCTCCTCTTTAGAAGTAGTGACAATTCACACAAAGAATTATTTTAGAACTGTTCTTCACAGGTTTTATTTCTGCCGAACAGCTAGAGACACACTGCAGAAGGGCTACAGCCTATAACCTGCAATGAATTATTTGTCTCCCTTTTTTGGCTGAAAGCAGAAACAAGACCAACACTATTAGCACAGAATTAGCAACACTGGACATTAATACTAATGATGACAAAGTGTGTAAGTTACTACAGAAGCCCCATTTTGACATGACAGCAAAATGAAGCAAATGGTAAGTCAGTCCATTCCACTATTTTTGACTGCAGATGGATAGAATGTAGTGGAACGAATGGTGCAAATTCAGCTTCAACAGTGGAACACTCTGGGCTTGTGCCTATCAGGAGTAGAACCTACAAGCATAACAGAGCTCAAAGAAGATTTTAACACCACCTATGCAATTAAGAAAACAACACAAGTCACAGTTTAATCCTTCATGTAAGGCAGAGTGTACTTGACATGGTTGCATCATCAATTGCGGCTGTACTGGAAATATGATTAGTCATCAAGAATTCTGGTGTGAGATTTGCACATATGGTCATCTTAGGCACATGGATCCACATTGTAAAGCTGGAAACTGGAAGACAGTACAAAATGTCCTGATCAAACAAATGAACCTGATAACTGGCTGGTGGAAAGATGCCAGACCATATGCAGGATGTTGATAACTTCTCTGCACCACAATTAATTGAGGAGTTCTCTATATTCCAGTGCATATAAAATGAACTGACAGATCTGTGACTATATGGATCTACAAACTACTTCCAGTTTTATAAGGTGAATGCATTAGAACTGTGTCAAAAATAAAATGGCCCAATCTTTAGATATATAAAAAATCTCTGTCTATTTCAGCTGTATCTTAAATTTGTTCTTAACAGTTAAATCTTTCTAACTTCTTAAGAAAAACAGGAAATAATTTGTCTCATAATTCAGAACTACCATGTCAAATACTGAAAGTTTTTGCTTTCACTTTTTGTATCGAAGATCAGAAACTTATTTGCAATTATAACCAGGACTTAATCCCCATTTTTTTTTTAATCTGAACCACTGTGACATTCATTTACTCAAATTTGAATTTACTAAAAAGTACGCTTTCTTAAGTACGACTTACAGGAAACAGATGCTAAAATTGCTAATACGCCAAAACAGCCTTATTTGCATAACCTATTATGTAGAAAGTCCTGTATTTTCTGAGAGGGTAACATTTTAGTTTGATTCTCTCTGTCTTTGGTATTTCTTACAGAGTATTTAAATTCATTTTCCAATTGGTTATATTCAAATGTTACCACAAAGTGAACAAAAGTAAAATTTTTACACAGTGGGATAAGCAGCAGAATGTGATAGAAATATTCATAGCCAATACAGGAAAAATGAATATAAAAGAACATTGGTTACATGTTCAGAAAACCTGAACAATTTCAGATTGTTCAACAGCCAACAATTTCTTGTTTAAATGTTTACCAATTTAACTGATTCTGGCTCTCTCAAAAACATGTAATTTAAAATACACATGCCAATTTAATCCCATAATCCATAAATAAATTGCATTTGGCCTATGAAAAATCCTATTTTTGAGAGCAAAATAAATGTATTTATATTTTACTTATATTAACTGACATTACTAAACCCTGTGTTATTATCATGGTTTCTAAGTTTCTAAAAACAACAAAAAAATAAAAACGCTCGGCAGACATCACCATTTAGTACACAATTGTTTAGTGTATACCACTGTGAATGAAAAGACAATTCTTTAAAGAACATATATATGAGAACTAGTAAGACATTCTGAGTAATACAACTCCAAGGAAAGAACGAAAGTACTCAGCTGTTAAGTTCTTCTGCTTCCTAAATTCAATACTATTTGGAATTCAAGTTTTATTAAAGTTTGACAGCAACAAAACGGATAACAAAAATGAGAAATGCTGCTTAGGAGCATATTTTTCCATGTAAAAAATGAGCCAGAAACTTCTCTACACTCATTTAGCAATGTAAATGTCACTTTGTTTCTCCAAGCTTTAAGCTGAGAATAGCTCCGGGGCTTACTTGTGATGCAGAAATGTCCCTGTAATCTACTTAGAAAACATGCAGAACATTAATAGAAACTAGAATCTTGGAACATAAACGTAGCATAAGAAAAATGATAATTACTCTGTGGCTTAACATTTAAAAAGAGAGTTAAGCATTGTACATCAGCAGTTTTTTATATAAAACAAGTTGCAGCACATAGATGAGCAGGAAATCATTCACTTCAGAAACAAAAATAATTTTGACATTATCATGTACAATCTTTTACACGGAAAAGAGGGAGAGCTAGAGATTGTTTGAAGGCACCTGTTACCAATCACTTTTTTTCAGTCGTGTCTTCCCAACCCCTGCAGATACCCCTTCCTTCCCCTCTCCCCTAACAAAGCAGTTTTCTCCTTTTATCCACTAAGCTTCCATCTCTGATTAAACACGTACTGCCCTCCCCCTTACGACTCCAAAGCTTTTTATGAGCCTCTGAACTTCTCTCTACCTCTGTTTTTTGCAGATGGCAGCTGTTGCTACTCTCCAGGTTCCTAAATCCAACACATTGGCTTTCTGTCCTAGGTTACTTCTAGTCAATCTTCTTCAGCATAACTTAATTACAGTTAAGGATATTATTAGCCATACTTTAACATATGACTAATAATGAAATGCTGAAAACTCATCTGGAAACCTTGAGGTCATTGTTGAGATGAAATGAAACTTTGGGCATAGAGAATTTAGCAATGAGGGGCATTCCCCAAGGGGAATACAAAAGTAAGAAAGATAAATGTGAGAATATAGGAGTAACTGGTCAAAGTAAGGTAAAGTACAGATATTTTATGAGACCTTGCTTCTCCTCAAAAGAGGAAGAGAGGGATAAATACACCTGTCTTTTCTTTCACTTTTGTGGGGCAGATAATGGGATAACTATTAAGAAGTAACAGGGTTTTGTGCAGGATACTGACATGAGATGGATATGTGCAAGCATAGAGACTACTTGATTCTCAGACATTGGAAACATTAGAATTGTGGAACAATGTCATGGAATTGCAAATTCTTCTGATAATTCACATGTCTGTGTTTAAAGTCTAACATTCCTCAAGATTTATATAAAACCTTGGCAACCTTAGCCTAATCATTTATACAAGCTCTCTGAAAAACTCTTAGAGCCATTGACAAACTATGCATATCCTAGTAGGACTAATTAGTAGCTGCTCCTGCTGCTTTCTCCAGTCTTACACATGCTTGGAAAATGCATTTGGCAACTATTTATTATAAAACAAAAAAGGAAGTAATATTTTAAAGATAATGAAATAACTATTTCCTGTTCTTCACCTTTCTCTCTCATTTGTTCTGTATTTTTCTGTGTTCTTACTGATTACCTACCCAATGCTGTGTTATGTTTATCTCCTTTTCTTGTACCCCATCAGATCCTCTGTTTGCTTGGACAATGTAAGCTACACTTTTAATGTCATTCACATAAGAGCTCCAGCCTGCTGTGAATTGTTTTATCTTTTTAAACAAATATTATATATTAAATATATAAAATTAAATATATATGAAATAAATATTAAATATTAAAATTATACTATATCTATTCTACAGTTCAAATTAAAAAATAATTAGATTTCATTTTAAGAGACTCACAGGACTTTGGAAATTTGCTTTTTTCAGGAGACATGGATTAAAATATTAATGTAAATGTAAACTTTCAGAGCGATACAAAGTGAAAACATAATTTGTTTGTGAAACTACTTCCAAAATATAATCAGTTCATATATAAGAAGATGACTTAAAGAGTTAATTTGTGTCTAATTAGGAAAATAAACATGAAGAAGATTTTGGTTTTGGGCTTTTGAACTGAAACATATAAGGAAAGAAGAATTGCTGTGATTAACATACTGCATTAGGACACATGAACTCTTAACCTCTACCAGAAACTCTGGGGAGCATTGGGCAAACCACCATTTCTTTCATTGTGGTTATTGCCTCTGCAAAACAGGGGTAGTGATACTTTTCTGCCTGAAGTTGTGAGGATAGTATTCGTAAAATGTTTGGTTACTGTGGTGAAGGCCAGAGAAATACTCGGTTACTAAACAGGATTACTTGAATGTATTGTTAAGAAACCATGAAAACCTGGAAAGGAGGAAGTGATAGACAGTAGTAAAAGAAAAACATTAGATTTACCCATAAATGGTGAGTTATATATCAGATTTGTAAAACTTCTGACCTGCCAGTTGGAAAATAAGTTTAACATAATAGTCACTTAGGTAATCAGCATATTAATATTAGCCTGGTTGGCTATTCTCAGCAAGAACAGCTCAATTAAGAGTTTGTTATACTTCAATATGTTTTAAAAAGAATAGGAGCCTGTAGTGGCTAAGGTAAATAAATCTTAACCTGGTCTAGCTGAAGAGGTACCCATACTTAGACATATTTAGCACTCAATTCAATTGATACAACAATTTACTGACATAAGCTAACCAGACTTAAGTAAACAAATAGCAATCAAGCCCCATGTGTCTGTATCCATTCAACTGACTGATATCGAATAGTTTATTTAACCTACTACTGCACGTTTTCTACTTTGTCCCATAGCATATAGGCCGAGACTGGTTTCTGGTTGCTAACTTCACTTGAAGAGCTTTGGCACAGTAACACATGAATGTGTCAATAAAGCAGGTGACCAGTTCAGCAAGTTTACATTCTATCACTTGTATGCACAGCTGCTAATGTACCACAAGTGCACAGATGTGTAAAGGAGATAAACCAGCAGGTTTTCCTATCTTTTTAACCAGTGTATAATATTCATGTGCTGATAACTAATCATGTCTGCATAAACAACTGCATTATAGGAAATGAATGAGAATTATAAACAGCTTTCATTTGCACCATTTATGACATACATTTTATCCTTTTATTTCTTATTACAATAGTTTCACAATATTAGTTTTACTTTTATAGATTAAAAATTACTGTATTGCCAGACTGCATTGCACACAGGTGATTTCAAGCAGTTTAAGAAAAAAGGTAGTGTAATTTAAGTTAACTCCCTTATATTCATATAAATTAAAACTCATCTTAGCACTTAGAGGAATACCTATCTAAAGCTTCCCATTAGTGTCTCTTGCACCACTGTCTCATTTTTGTTTCCTTTCATGCCTCCTAGAGTATTTCTATTTAAAACAAAAAGAACTCCCCTATTTGTTATACTTGCTCTGTTTTTTTTCTTTTTTTTTTTTCCACAAAAACCAGTAGATTATGAACTCCACAATAAAATGTAAACAACAGCTTATTTTCAAGATTTTATAAGTCGGTTTCTACACTCTGCACTTTGAATCAGAAAAACTAAAATAAATAGATTTATTTGTGCACATTACTGGTTTTCTTTACTATGATACATCTGCATCTTAAATATCTGGAGAAATAGTACAATGACATACATCAAAGCATAGCAAATTTATAACCTCTTAAATGTAACCTCAGAAAATGATTACTAAAACTTCTTGCCAAACATCTGAGTGCTGACAGACTGCCCTTCCAACTTTTCATCTGAAGTTTGCAATCCAATGGATACAGTCTAAAATTGCACTTCTGATGTTCCAAAATACTAACGACTGCATCAAGCATGAAAGGCAATGGAAATGCCAAGATCACAGAGCTCACGGTAAATACTTCTTTTAGTCAAAGGCTCACTGTTGGAAGAGAAGGAAAAAAAGAAACAGATAAAAGGATTCATGGATCAAGAGCTTTGGCTAAAAAGATTTAGTGGATTCACCCCACTTAACTTCAGCACTTAACAGAAAACTGCCCTTTGGTGCCTTTAAGTTACAGATTCCCGTTACATGCATAAAAGGATAAAGTTTGGATGCAGATAAAGGATGTCACAGAAGCCTGGTGTGCTATACTCCATTTTGGACACAAAATGCCCTCTTTTTCACAGGTACATAATATTGACATATAAATATTTTTACTTGCTCTTTTCCTTGCTGGACCCTTTCCAAAGGTGATTCAAACCGCTAACCTAACAGACAGCAATTCACTTTTGTGGTTTTCGTTTTCTGGTCAAGTTATATTTTTGTTCAGTGATCTGAATGGTCCCAGTGCAGCGTTAGAGATGTGCCAGAGCTGGTGCAAGAGGAGGAGAAAGAAGCAGAATCAGGAGCAAAGAGGTAAGGCATTGTTATAGCTATTGGGTGAATTTGGGCATAATGTATAATTTCATCTTTATTTATGTTTTGATGAAACATCCTTCTGAATATACAAAGACATAAGGAAAACAAGGGTCCATGTTTGGGGATATAAGGTAAGTGCTGAAGTTAGTGTGGAAAGGATCAAGACCACAAGGGTTTTTTTTGTGTGTGTGTGGTTTGGTTATCCACAGTTATAGGGTCAAAAGTGTAAAGTTCAGCTGATTAAAAAGAGAACACAGACTACAAATAATAATACAAAAAACCCCCTGGATTTGAAATATCCTTTTTAAAAAACCCAAATGCTGTTTACTAGAAGGTTATTAGCGGGGGACCCTATTGTTCCTCCAAACAATGTTTTATGCTCTTCTGATGGATCTGGAAAAACAATTAAAAACCCTATTGGTTATTTTGACAAAACAGCTACAATTTCTTAGACTGAAATCAGCTGAAAAATTTGGCTGTACTAACTGTACTTGCTAACATGTATTGAGGGGTTCACAGATGGCATCACAATACTGTGTACCCCGGTTCCTTCTCATAGCTCAAAGAGGGCAGCAGCACTGTGAAGGCTTTATTATGAACCTCTTAAGAATGTAATCTCAGCATGATCCTGGATACTGATCATTCATGGTAATGCCATTGAACTCAAATAGTGAAGTTTGCATTTATCCATATGAAGAAGATAAGAATTTTTACTGTACCAGCTAATTCTTAATGATCTAAATGAGAAGCTAGATTAAAAAGTTTTCCACATTCGTTTACTAATTTATTCAGAAAAAAAGGGAAATAGAAGACCAAGAAAAAATTATGACTTCGGGCC
Organism: Aegotheles bennettii; assembly: GCA_013398125.1. Taxonomy (NCBI): domain Eukaryota; kingdom Metazoa; phylum Chordata; class Aves; order Caprimulgiformes; family Aegothelidae; genus Aegotheles; species Aegotheles bennettii. The sequence goes on along the minus strand of VZRW01012481.1, from coordinate 63,017 downwards.
AAGAATATAGCCTAAAAAAGAAAAAAAAAGCAAAGCTTCAATTTTTTTCCTGTATGGGGACACTCAACCTTTTAAGAACGTGTATAATGACCGACTTTCACTTTAATTTCCCACAGCAAAACATAATAATCATCATCAAATTAGCTTAGTCTATATAATTTTAAATAATGAACTATTTTTTTACGTTAATATCCAGTGTGATTTTTTCATGTAATAAAAGACCTCACATAAAAGCCCTATATGAATTCTTCCAAGATTCAGACTTCAATATTTAACTTCTTTTTTTTCCAAAATTAAAATACACGAAAAGGGAAGTACGATTAAGCATGAACATAAGTTCTTTATCTAAAAAGTATATAAAATGCTATAATTACCTCCAAAGCAAACATAATGAATCCAGCTGATATCACAAGGAGATAAAAATTAAAAACCCAACCCCTCAAACTCTTAACATTTCATTAAAAAGAGTTAATATAGTCTGAGACCACACAGGCTGGAATACCTTAAGTCAAAATTGTATACTTATTGAAACACATCAATGTAAGACAGCATTAACATTGTTTTGGCATTTTTCTTGTTCTTTTAACATACCTAAACTCCAATTTATGTTAACTATGAATACCTTGGGTTTATCTATTCAATAATTCTAATGTTTTTACTTGCAAACACAAGAGCAACAAGGTAATTCCTAACGAGACATGATGGTTTAGTATGTGCAATGACTAGACATGACTGATAGTAATCATATTACATGATAGCATGTACAAAACACATAAAACCATAATTCATATTTTTTTTTCAAATAGCATAAATCTGCATTTACAGATTGCATGTTACTTTTATATTAAAAAACATACCTTGTCTAAATGAAGTTAAGTCTTTACTAGACCAAAAATTTGGGTATTTTTTTTCTATTAGCAGGGACAGTTACTGTGAAATTGTGATATTTCTGCATATTAAACTTTTTTATTAAGATGGCAGAAAAAATTTAGTTGAAGACTAATTCACTGTAAACTAAGTTGTCCTTCTTGTACAAAGATTTCAATATATGAGGTATCTGCCTTTTAGAGAAATTAATGAACTATAAAACTACTGGAAGAGGTCTGCATTAAAACTAAAAAATAAAAGGCTGCATTAGGAATAAACAGAGATGACAAAAGTTAAACGTACACAGACATGTATTATTTTCACAAATTCTCCTAAAACTTCAGCTTATTTTTGTATTTCTCAGGGGTTTTTTTGTGCGTCATACAGGCATTTAATAATTTCCTTCCTCCAAACTTGCAACTTCTAATGTTTCTTTTTCAGTATTTATAAATTTTCTGCATAGGTGACTTGAAAAAACATTATCACTGTTAGGTAAAACAGTACGACTAAGATGGCCTATTTTTAACAGCTATAAAAAGAAATTTGACAAAAGAGTAATAATTTTGGAAATATTATCTTAATTTCTTAACATCCAAGGTATGAGGAACATTCAAGATGACATTTGTTTCAGACTCAAGTATTTACTTTCTTTTTTTATAAAGCTTGCCTCGCTCAGCCTTGCTTGAATTGTTGGCTACAGTTTGAAAATTTTAAGTGGTGAAATGACACCAAGAAGCAAACTTCTGCATATCAGGAATAGTTTATGAGAGTAGTCATAGGGGCTACGCTGTTTGGATGTAAACAATGTCGCATAGCTTTGAGGTAGAAATTTTATATTTTTCTTACAAAACATTGTTAAATTTTACCTTTATTTAACATTTTCTACTGATTTCAACCAGCTGCAATGCATGTTGGTTGATAAGACACTACTAAAACTAGGCACCCAAGGTGTAACTATTTGAGAGCATAACTACTTGGCAGTAGCAGTAATTTCCTCAGAGTATTTTTCATATCATTAACATGAAAATGCTAATGCATTAATATAATGATAAGCTTATAAATTACCTAGAAATGCTTTAAATGTTTTCTATTACATTAATAGACACCAGTTGGTTTCATACATAAAAAATCACCAAAAACAAAAGAAAAAAGCAAACCCAAAACCCAAACTGAACATTTGCCTTAGTCTCAGCCTTGAATTTTAAATTTAAATACACAGGATAAAGACATCAGAAATAAGAGCTATTGAATGATTACTTCTGATGCACCTACAGATGATCCTGCCAGGTCAATGACACCTGCAGGTTACTATTGGGAAGCAAGTTCAATTACTGTGTTGTGTAGAAGACAGACTACTTTAATCTCTTTAGACTACTTTAATCTCTATGCATGGAACTTCACAAGTACTACAACCAATTCAGAGAATTAAATGCAAAAACTCTTCTAAGAGGTAACTGCATCAGACAAACATGCAGTGCAATTCAGCGTAGAAAGTAAACTACTTAAGAACTTGTTTTCTTGCTTTTATTTAAGATGATTGTTTCACATTTGAGATCTGCACTCAGGAACAGAATTAGTACACTTTTCACTTACATTGAGGCCCACTTAGATTCAGCTGTCAGTGAAATTGGTTTGGTTCGGGTCTAACAACAAATGGCTTTGTAGCTGGTCAGCAGAAACAAACTGGTTTGGATCAACTCATGACAGGGGGTTTGCTTTACTGATCTAAGAAGGGAATCTGAGGGAATAGCAAGGGAAGGAGATGGAGGAGAACAATTTTGGAAGTAGACTGAGAGGACTTTGAGAGGTGCATGGATAGTCAGTTTTCTTTGGAAATAATGGTATTAGAATGAGTGATAGTGCAATCTCAGACAGGATAATTTAGGGGAGTTGCAGATACCCTGAAAGGAATCTCCTTATCTCCTCTCTTCCCAGTCAGAGAACTGAGAGAGTATTGTCAGAGAACTATTGCTATAATGACTCTATGATGATTTTTCTGAACAGGTAACTGGCTATTTAGGTCCTATCACTGCATGTATATATCTTCTGTTGTTTTTCCTCACATTCATATTTTTTTGTTGTATTTCCTCTGCAAATCCTTGCTAAAACATTCAGCAATTCTAAGAGATCATTTAACAGCAGCTCATGGTCAGCTTTTGATTTTATATCTTCAGTATTCTGTAGCTTCAGCAAACCTTTCATATTGCTATTCACCCTTTTGCAGATCATTTGTGTATGGGTTTCCCTCAGTAAACTTCATTTATTTCTATTCTTTGTTTCAGACATTTAATCTGTAGAAAGATTTTCTATTCTCTGTGACATGTTAGTCTCTTAAGATTGTTTAGAGAGAAATCTTGACAAAAGCCTTTTAGGATTCCCCATATAAAGCATTGATGTCTAAACAGCAAGATTTTGCATACTTTTAGATGTGAGAATGTACTCCAGAAGCATCCTGACTCCTTGCTTGGTTAAAACTCAGATGAGTACATAGGAAAGTGCCCTGACTCTTGTCTGGATGAAACCTGGGTGACTACCCTCTGTTTCCTCTTCCTAAATCCTATTTTGGGGTTGAAACTCAGATATTTGTACTGGAAAGGAATTGCACAATGCTTTGTCCAGGTTTTTTTGGGGAGCAGGGAGAGATCCTGGAGCATACTATGGCACATGCAAGCCTTGTAGATTACATGTGTATCAAATTCATTACCTTTATCTAAACACTTGTTAGATGTTTGCAAATGCTAAACAGTTTGCAAGGCATGTCTGTTGTACACATACGAAAAGGAGTAACAGTGAGACTAAGTCAACAGAGAGAATTTAGCAACTGAGAGTACAACTGAAAACCTCCTGGGTGTCCAACAAACATGGTCACCTGTGTTTCTGGAAACAACATAGACAAAAAACCCCAACAAATCAAACCAAACTAAACCAATTATTTCCCATGGTTTAAGGATAGTAAGAGAGAGAAAACGCACTTATGGTAGTAATGCTGAAACAGGAAGATTACCTCACGGTGGTTTAGAAGTTTCTCCAAATCGGCTGCCATTTGATTCTTGACGCGCAGCAAAGCTGTCTTTTCTTTATTTAGAAGACTGGTAGAAAGAGGATGGAAAATGCAGTAACAACAACAGATAATCTCTTTTAATCTTGTATGCTGGCTGAAACATGCATTTTCTAAAGCTAAACACTGGCAACACTGAAAATCTGCTCAAGTAATTGTATCAAATGATCCTTCTCTATGTTCAAGCACTGGATTTTTTATAAATGAGCCTGAATGCACTGATACATACAAAATCTTATTTCAGTCAAACAGAAATGCTATTCAAAATCTTCATAAAATATGGGATGTGTGTGGTTATCTGAAGGGTAATTTGAATTATTAGAATCTTCTATTATTATCACTTCATTTCTTCTAGGCAAAATGAGATCATTTAATCAGCAACGTAAAGCTCCTTATATATCTACACTTCTATATCAAAATGTGGATTTCTATGTCGTATACATCACTAGTAGCAGCACACACTGTTCTCTCAATATCACTTCATTTGCTACTACTGTATTTAGAATTTTGAAAATAACAAATACAAGGAAGAACAACATCCAGCTCTCCCTTGCAGCTGTGTAGTTTCTGCCAAAATTGTAAATGCATTTTTGCTATTTTTCATTTTATATTCCAGGAGAATGCATGGTACCAAATTTGTCTTGTGAGCCAAGCATGGAAACTGTTTTAGCATGAAGGCATGCTTCTATAGCACGATGTCAAGTTTACCTTTAATTGCTTTTCATTTTCATATGTATAAAATATGAACATTTGAAATGTTTAGCATACACATTCTGATTCTAGAATAATTCCAATAAACGCATTTAAAAAAAACCAAACCAAACTTCAGATGTGTACATAATGCCAGTATATAATCCAGTTTGTTAAAACAGCCACAGAGATTTTCTTAGAAGACCAATGTTACATATGCCATTATCATGACTGAACTAAGTAAGTTGTACAATATAAACTATAACATCAATCCACAGCTATGCAAAATGCAGTTTTGCATATGGAGTGCAAATATGTAGTAGTGAATACATGAAAGGAGTTCAAAAACAAATATATTACGATTTTATAAATGGAATGGATCAATTACATATATTGTAAACACAAATTATTTAGTATTCCCAGTATTTAATCCAGAAGTGATCAACAAAATCTGTCAACCTTTTCTTTAATTGGCTGTGTATCATCTGTTTGTTTGTTTCAAAGCAACATCATCCTTTGCCCTGGAGATTTTCTGGCAGTTCTTTGCAAGCTCTGTACTGAAATAATGACTGTCAATTCCTTCTAGGCATTTGTTAATTCTCAAAAAATTGTATGCTTTGGCCAAATTGCTTAGTTGTCTGAGTTATTTAAAAGGAAAGTAGTAACATTTATGAAAAACTATAAAGATAATTTAATATTTTCAAGAGTTTAATTTTTCTGTGACATTTTCAATCATGATGAAAATGCTGTACTATTTTTTTCCTGGGTTGGTGTGTTGTAACTTACTGATATGTCGGTTTTTCTTGGATTTCTGTACTTCCTAACAGCATAAACCAATCCTTTTAGAAAATGACTCACAAACCTACTAGAGAAGGAATCAGACTGCCACATCATTCAGTAGCACTTAATGTGTTGTCTGTCATACATATGAACACAGAATTACTAAAGCATGTATAGACTTCAGATTTAGTAGTTTTGCAATAGTTATGCTTTTTCTATATGCACTGCAGACAGAAGGAAGTAATTCAAATACTTCTGAAAGAATACTGCAGAAGAGGCATATATACATTTAACAGGGCAAGAAAGAAGAGTTACTAGACACAATGCTAATAAATTTACATCCATAATGACCAGGTAAAGCAGAAATACCTTCAAAAGTTCAATTTTGGGAAGACTGACCATTTCAGTCTCTCTTATGAAAACATTCTGAACTGGCATCTTGGATATCAGCAGTCAGTGAAGTTCCAGCTTTAAACTAACCTGTGCTTCCATCAAAGAGTAATGTAAACTAATCCAGTTTTAATTGGCAGTATAAGAAATCATAGAGCAGCTTTATAGTCAGTTTCAGCTAACCTAAATGAAAACTGTTACTGAAGGATCATCCTTCCCTAATCGCTTACTGGTACCCCCTCACTGTATTGGTACTAGAAAATTTGTGACCACATGCGTGGGTCACTTCACTGATCTGGATGGAAGCTGGAGCCTCTTTAAAGATTATTTTTACGTGGATCACTAAAACAACTTGATTTACCATGTATAGTGAAAAGCAACAGCTGAAGGTAAAGATGAGACTGCTCATTTGGTGACGGGGCACCTTAACTGTCTTACTGTGATGCTGACACCACAATCTATGAGTCTAGACAAACCAGCTTCTCACACCTGAGCTCAAGGGCTATAACTTACATCTGAGGAGACACAAACTTGAGCATCTCTAACTAACCATACTTTTAAATTTTTGTAATATAGAGATATATTAAAGTACTAGAGTACTAAACATTAGAAGAAATCTTCCAGTGATGGTTCTGGGGTGAAAACGTGAACACTTGGAAGACATGGACTGTGTTGAAATGATCTAATATCCCTGGAGTTATTTAACAGCATAAGTGGCTGTTTTAACACTGCAGGGCAAGTGTAGAACGTGCTGCTCTCCACAGTCACTGACTGCTCCATCCCGAGTATGGAGAAGGTGCACTTTATGATACATCATATAACTGTGGCCCCAAAAATGCAGCGGAGCAATTAACTGAAAAGCAGTGCAGCTCCTGCTTTTCCTGTGTGCCTGGGTTTCCAGAAGAAACCAGAATATCTGGGAGAAGATTCATTTTCATTCCATCATGCTTTCAAATCCTAGCCAGGTATGAATCCAGGTAACAAGAATGCAGGACTCACTATGGAATACACTTGTCATACACATCGCACATAGCAACCACTGCCTTGTTTTGTTTTGCTTTACTCAAGATCTAAAGCCCAGGTAGCTTGGATATCGTAAGTAAGACAATCTTAGGTGACTTATTTTTCTTTAGAACAGGGACTAATGTTTCCCAGTCTCACACTTCTGAAGCCTTTAGAATTTGGTCAATTAAGCCATCTTTAAAATCTCTGGTTTAAGTATACTAGCTACCATCCTGTTTGGAAGCTTCTATTATTCAATGTTCTCGATAATATGCTTATGCTGGACACACTAAATAAACATGGTTTTATATATTACTGTTTTTTTACTATTACTTCTACTCAGTTTGAAAAAAGTAGGCTTCTTTTCAGTGAACTGTATACCCCAAATACTCTAAGAAATCAGGATTGTGCCTTTCATGTTTCATGTTATGGCATGATGAAATTGAAAACTGAAGTCCACTCTTGAGTTATTTTTTGCATTTTATGTTCATATACAAATCTTACCATTAAAAAAGTCAAACACAGAAATAGTATATGTGAAGGTATTGTACATAAAACAAAATCTATACTGTGGGCATATAGTGAAGCTATCCTTTCTCTGCAAAATACAGATTAATAGCTCAGAGTAGACAGCTAATTTTTAAAGTCTAAGTCACAGAATCACAGAATCCTAGGGGTTGGAAGGGACCTCGAAAGATCATCTAGTCCAACCCCCCCTGCCAGAGCAGGGTCACCTAGAGTACATCACACAGGAACACATCCAGGCAGGTTTTGAATGTCTCCAGTGAAGGAGACTCCACAACCTCTCTGGGCAGCCTGTTCCAGTGCTCTGTCACTCTCACAGTAAAGAAGTTTTTCCTGATATTCACATGGAACCTCCTATGCTCCAGTTTGCACCCATTGCCCCTTGCCCTATCATTGGTCATTACTGAAAAGAGCTTGGCTCAATCGTCCTGACATAAAGTCAAATTTTCTTTTTAAATCATTTAGTTAGAAAGAGAAATATAAAAATTCTGCAATCACAAGTTATTTAGAAGACGGAATACATGAACAATGTGTGATCTCCCATTGTGCAGCTAAATAACCACAGATCAGATTGTAAAAGGCATTTGGGAGATTATTGCTTAATGATTTCAATTGTAGTGCTTTAGGGTGGCTCAGGAACCCATCTGTGTAGTGTTCAACTTGGAAAAATAAATCCAACTTTTTTAAATTGTAAAAAAAACCCCTAACAACTTTTAAAAAGTTGTAATATAGGTCAGAAAACATTCATTCGTAGAAAAAAAGAAATACATTTCCACAATTATTTTTGTTTTAAGCCTTTCTCAGGTAAATTGTAGTAGTGTTTGAATAGATGTTGCATATTTCACAAAATGGTAATGTTCTCATAAAAAGCTCATTGCCCAATCTGTGATGGGAAAAACTCAGATAACACTGTATGCTGAGCTTTATGATGTTTGGATGGCAATTAGAGAACCCAAAATGTTTAGGTAAGAAATCTTTCAGTACGTAGCTTCTTAGTGAGCAATATCCTTGTACTGCTTCTAGATTTGCCACACAGTTAGGCTTTTGAGGAGTGCTTTTGGGTAAGCGAAACACTTTTAAAACCAGACATCAGTACTGAGAAATTTGAGTAACTGAATTTAAAATAAATACTCTCTCTTTATGAATGAAGTCCTGTTTAATGTCTCCAGTTATTTATAAACCTAGATGTTTTTAGCAGAAAATTATGTACTAAAACGACAATTACTTCGCTACACATATAAGAATGAAATTCAGAGATTTATTTTCCTACAGTATGACACAGTTACAAGGCATTTCTTTTCAAAAGTGCTAAATGTGGTGTTTTCATTTCTGGTTAAAAAGAACTGTATGCTAGAGAGATTTCTTTATAGTATGAAGGAGTCATCCTCATACATACCACTGCTCTTATTAACCATCATTATTTACTTTTATTAACGAGAGTGCTATGTGGACTAACATAAATGACAGGTTACTTAATAGAATATTTTGAGATATGCGGACCACCCTGCAGATGCCCTGTCACTCAAGACTAGAGGTTTTGTATTCGAAGTGTATCTGCAGGTGCACAAGCACACAAGGTGTTCTGCTCCCAGGGCTACCTCAGTTCTCTCCACAGCCAACTGCCAGCACAGCCCATGGCCTGCCTGGGAGAATTCTAAGGGGATGGGAAGGAGAGTGGTAGTGAACAGACATGTGGGCAACATCTGACAGAGCTTCAATTACTCCTAAACAACCTCTCCTTTTATCTTTGAGTAGTAATACACTTTGTGCCTTCATACTTGAATCTAAGCAGTAATATTACACACTTGTAACAACCTGGAGATAGGTCCCTAAGTTGTTCATGCAAATAACTAACAGCAATGACAACTGCTCAGCTCAGCATTTACCCCGACCACAATAGCTCTTGCAGTTCTCAGTGAAGATATAGTTAAAGATCCACAGAGCTGTGTGAAAGATGTCCCAAACAGACACACTTCTCAGCAAGCCACCAATGTAGCTCCAGCTATTGATGGTATATACTACTTTAAGGCCTTGATTCAGTCTGGTACCTATTTTGACTATTCCTCTCCTTTCAGGAAGAGGTTGGATGGGGCTTTAAGCAACCTAATCTAGTGAAAGATATCCTTACCCATGGCAGGGAGTTGGAACTAGATGATCTTTAAAGGTCCCTTCCAACACAAACCACCTGATGATTCAGTTTGACAGCTATTGACACAAGCAACCTTGAGTACTATTTGAATAATCCTTCCAAGCTAGGAAGACATTCTGATACAGACAGTCTGAAAGACAGTCTTAGCTCTAGAAGCATGATGCTTTAGGATGAAGGCGTGCAAGCTGCTCTGGTTAAAGTGAACTTTGAAGACCATGTTGGATCTGCAGGACTTCTCAAGAGTATTATATCAAAATGATCTGCCTGAATCTGTCCTACTCCTCTTGTGGAAATAATTGCTGTCAGAAAATGACACGTTCATAGAATGATGCAGTGTGGAGAATCCTGAACGCATCAGTTGCCTGTTAAGGGACCACGTTGTAAGTCACTTCAGGCCATTTTGTGAAAAACTGGTAAAAATATGGCACAAGAACACCCACAGCCCAAATTAAAAAGAATGCTGTCATAGATAGCCTTCTTCATAGCTGCCTTCCTCTTGTGCTGATTTCACCAAGGCTGTCTATTTCATCACAGAATGAAAACCACATCCAATAGCAACCAACAGCCTTCTCAATAGACAAGGAAATACAAAGCACTGCAAGTTGCTGCAAAACATTTATAAAGTTGCAAGAAAGTACTGACTCATCATCCTGGGAAATCTGCTGGAACCTAACCACCACCAGCAATACATTCGAAAAAGATTATTGGCCATCATCACTGTGCACAGAAGCCAATTATGGACTAAGTCTGAAAAGGTAATTTCACTTGCAAATTAGTCCTTGCTGATCTCTCCACACTCAAGTCAAGTGAGAGATGACAGGGAACACTGGTATTGATAACATAGATATGACTGTTCTGCTTAGGGAATCCATGACTTATATAGTACAGAACCATTTCTCTTGATGAGCAGATGAGATAAAAACACACAAAAAGAACACTCCTCCATAGATTCCGCACACTAGACACAAACGAAGGATAAGCATGATTAAGCATAGGGTAGCTGTGAAGATAAAACTAAGTACTCAGTCTTGATTGTCAGGCTGCAGGCATATGAATATTATGTTAATTTATCTACAATCTAGTACTCAAATATGAGATTTTAAAAAAATACTAAAAAATCCCTAGTATTTTTAAAGGACTGTCTGAAAACAAGAATTTGAACATTATTTTTCCATTAGCTGGTACTTGTGAAATTGCTTTTTAGAAATAAAACTAATGCCGGTATTGTATGTAAAATTTTAAAAAATAATAACATACTTTTTGTAACTGTAGCATAAATTAAGCCTCAACTTAGAGACTACTGCAGAACTGAAGTATTAGCTATTAATTATAGGTAACAGTTGAAAAAAACATTTAATTTTGAAATGGCTTTACAAATACCAACTTTTTCTCTTAGCTCTGAGATACAGAGAAACCAGGATTCATAAACCATGCTTAGTGTTTTCACTATTACTTTTCTAATAGCTCCAACATTATCTGCAGAATTTAGGGCCCTCCTTGAGAAGCATTAATTCTCTGAACTTATCCTCTCAAAGGTATTCCACACACAAACCTACAAAACGCTGTTTAATAAACTAAGAAGGATAGAAATAGTGGTCTAAATCTTTTGATCCAGGAGAGCTTCACTTGCATATATTTGGTAGGGATTATCATTAATTTACTTAAATCCCATTCTGATTCAGATCTGGAATAGCTGGGAGCAAGACTGGTCCACAAAGTAATCTGAAATCACCTAAAGGATATTTTAATTTAAAACTGTCATCAGCAGATTCCAAAAGGCTGTCCTCATGACAAAAGACTGCTGAAAAGTAATGGTTCTCTGGTTAGAAATCCCTTTCTCTAACCTTCCTCTCAGTTATGGGAAAGCAAAGGACTATTTTATACCGGATTATGATTTCTCCTGTGCTCCAGGGAACATCAGCTAACGATTTAGGACCTTTGTTTTAAATCTGGAGTTACGAATAGAAAAGTTAGGGACTACTGGTATGTACCAAAAGCCCTACGACATTAAGCTGTTTCCAAGAATTTCACTGGCTTATGAAATTGCAGCAAAGTTGAGGCAAATTTGTGATACAGGAATAATAGTTATTTTTAGTTTACAGGGAATATTGGAAACTACAAGAAAAAACATCTTACCAAAACATTTGATGTGCCATGTAAGTGTTACTTTTATGCTACAAAACCATCACAGATAATTTTTTTTTTTGTCAGACCACACTTTCATTTACAGAAACACAGACAAGTGGTGAACACACCGCAGCTCACCACAGCAGATTACTGATGGTATGTTTACCATGAATGCTCACGCTGTGGTGCAGATCCATTTTCTTCCTTAACCCCAGGCACTTTAAGAAGCCAAAAATTCCCTTTATAGTTAATGGAGAGTAATATACATCTCTAGCAAATGACTCATTCTATCCAAAACCTGAATTGCTTTTTGGAGATGTCACTTCCTCCATGAACTACTAAGGAAAGCTGACCTGACTAAGTTCCTAACTTAGGTGCCTTAATTTGTAAATTAGGAAGAATATCTGGGCATACAGATTATTTATAAAGATCCATAAAAACTCAAGAGAATCAATGCTAACAATGCATTTAAGTTTTTTTAATATATATAAAGGTATGAAACATACACTTTCAGAAATTACTTCACCTATTTACTCCCTTTTTTTCCTAGCTTCTGAGAGACTTTGGACTACTATGTGAAAAATGAAAGATGTTTTCATGTTACAGTAATCTAAAAATTTAATCTGCTAGTGACCAACTCTTTAACGATTTTTTTTCACAATTGGAAAGTAAGATCCTGCATATATAGAGAATACTGATTTTTCATCTCCTGGAAAAATATAATTTATTTCTGAAGTTGTTCTTGTATCAAGTCTAGGAAAATACTAAAGACACTTGACTCTGGAATAAAAAAAGATCTGTTCTTACTGAATCAAAGTTGAGCCCAATGAAAGATATCTTGTCAGGAAGTATGAATAAATATTTCCATTTATTTATAAAGGCATTGATTTATGTATAGATTTACTTGGATAATAAGCAATTTTAGATATTTTTCAAAGCATAAAAAATACTACCCCAAACCATCAAAATACTCTGAATAGATACATATGTAAGACAGTATGTAAGATTAAGTATTTAGCAATGGTGAGTCCTACTTTTTCTATTTTCACAGCTTCAGCAGATTTGTTGGAAAAAACTTGGTTTTTTTCATGTAATTGCTTCATAATACAATCACAATAATGCTTCATAATTGTTACCCTATGCATTTTCTAAACCAAGATACCACATAAACACCTAACAGTTAAAATGCTAAGTCTTCTGTAGTGCAGTGGGACACAGCTATCGATTTCCTTGAAAATCAAGGGGCAGATGATTTTAAAACAGCTTACTTGGGAACCAGATGTTAAACATAGTTTATAAAGCTATATGATGAAGTTGCTCAGGGGTCAGAGACTTCTGGCAGCTAGATATAACAGCAAATCTCAGAGTTTCCACTAGAGGAAGTCTGCTTGAGTTACGCTAGAAATACCGTTTGCTGGTGGACTAGTCTATTATTTTTCTCTGACTTTATTTCTTTATTTTTACTTCTGTACGTCTGATGTGTCATTCTTTCATTTTACTCTTCTGAACTTTCTTCTACTTCAAACTCACTTTAAACCCGACTGTCATTGCTGCTTTTCCAAACCTAAAGCTTCTTTTTCTGACAGTATGAGAGAAATCCTAGATGCTAGAGTTCTAGTATAAAGCCTGGACTTAGTCAGGCTGGATGGAGTGTCGACATCTCGTACTTCATGGCCAATAACATAATGTTTTCTAATGATAAACACATAAGTGATTTTACTTTCAGTTTAAAATAAAGGATCAGTAACATTAATTACCTGACATCTTTTTCAAGTTGTGTAATATGTTCCTTCTGTAGACTTATTTGGGAATCTCTCTGTTGCACAGTTTCAATGAGGTATTTGTACGGCTGTTGTGCTTGACTCAACAAAGAATTTGCTCTGTGAAGCTGCCAAAAATAGAAGTATTATTACTATAAAGTTTCTAATTTATAAAGCACACTTACTTGATTATTACTGAATTATTATTGGACATTACTGAAGATTACCAATTGCATAATAATATGAAACCCAAACCTGTTATTTCTCACAAAAAAATGAAACAAATTACCCTCAAATTACTATATAGTACATAATTAGAACAGAAAAGTGTGAGGATGATAAGATATTTTCACTGCAATCATGCTACCGCTCTTTACACTTCCCTAATCTCCACTTTCAAGAGTTTTAATGTAACAGCTTCCATTGATGAAAAAAATTAGTATAGACAAGGCCTCTGTTTCCTCACTTTGTTGACCACAAGTGACTTCTTAAAAACAGTATACTATTACAATGGAATTTTTGGCTCTGAAATGTAATCTAAATAAAAGCAGAATAAGAATGGAAGGAAAGTCCCCTTTCCTCTAATCAATTACCGTACATGAACAGTGAAATCAACAAGATGTTTACAAGAGTAGTATAAAATAATTGTCATACCCATAAGTAGGTTATAAACCTTTCTAGCCCTATTCTCTGAACAAATTAGGAACACTAGGTCTAAAAAGCTTGCATGATATGGCTAGCATATTGAGCAATATAACAAGATCATTCACTAAAATAAGTACAGAATTAAAATCATATATCCATACTTAGCAGTTTCAGCAGCTGTAATACATGTAAGTCAAGAATACCACTAGATTCTTTGAAAAAGAAATTAAAATTTTTTAAAGTTTTGATATAAACAGGTCTAATGGAATAAACTAAATAGAAAATGGTTAAGCTTTCAAAAAAATTTTCTCAATAGATTAAACAATCTGCATTTGCCAAATCAGACTCAGAAGCCAGTTGTCCTATTTTGTGTTGTTCCAAAATACAGGAAAAAATCAACCCCTTCCTATAGAACTAGTCCACTTAAGTAATATTTCAGGACTTTTCAGATTTTTCTCCTATTTACAATTTTCAAAATACAAGTCAGTGTTTCCTTCTTTATCCAATTCCATATTTTTATGCAGTTTTACTTCTGCCCTCTATACTCTCTGTCGAAAGTGCAAAGAACTTATAACGTAATGGTTCGCATTTATTAAAAAAAAACAGAATATACACAAAACTTTGCTTATTCACCTTACTGGCCTTACTAAAAGGGGAGTTAGCTCCACCTCATGTTTTATAAAGTGAAATGAGAGACAATAACAAGCAGTTCTTAAAATTAATGCAAATCCTTAAGTATAATTTAAAAAATTAGTTCCTTCAGGAAATACCTATTCTAGTCCACAGTGAAATTCCAAGTTTACTGCAGAGAAGTAAAAAAAAAAAAGAGGCAATCATCTGCTTGAAGAAACTAATTATCTTCAATAAATTGATAAACAATTTAAAAAGCTATTGCTTTTTTAAGAGTAGAAGCTATCAACAAAGATCTCTTTCAAGGCAATAGAGAGTCTTTACATGACAAACAGGTAATTCTAAGACACGGAGTACTAAACCCTAGGATGGTCTAAAAATTGCAGTATAAAATCTTGACGCTGCCATTATAGGAGAAAATAAATCCATCTGATCTTGTTTGGAATCCTGTTCTTGATAGCCTAAGAACTTTCAAAGGATGCTGTCATCACAGTGTGATGTTCCTCATTGTTCTCACTGATGAGAACTAAAGTACTTCAGTTGGAAAGGACAAGTGAGGTGTTGTAAGCTTTGTTTGATGCTGCTAAGTAATCTGTTAACTTGCTAACTTTACCAGCTAAAAGCATGCTGCTGTTATGAGAAAAAAAAGCTATCTCTTCCCTCTCCATGGTAGTACTTTGCTGCCTATTGGATTCTATAAACTTAAAAGAGACTAAAATTAAACTGTAATTGATTAAGCATTAAATGCATTTAATGGATCAGTTTTAATAATACACACATGTATATAAATTAAGCATTACTCTTGAGCAAAAGCATTATTTTTTGTAAGCAACTTTGATTTCTTTCTGCCTTAATGTACAAGATTTACTTAAGTGTTTCTGTGTCATTCTTTTAAGCGATAAATCTAATACCTTGCCACTGGACATTTATTATCTGTCCCTGAATGGACGTTTGTATCAAACTGAAGGATTTCATCACTGTTCAGCTTGATACTCTCTCTTTCAGAGTGAGATGTAAACCCACTTTTGGTAAAAATGTTTCAATCCAGGCATACAAAAAGCACAAATAAACATCATGAAGAAAGCTGGAAAAAGTCATTCAGTGGCAAGCCAAATATATCAGCTTAGTAAATTTCTTTATTTAGAATATCACTTTTACTGGATACTGACTCAGGATTTGCTTTTTAAGTCACCCAAAGACCATATTAGCCTTCTAGACATAAAAGACTGTTTATCCATCAGTTATGGCACTGTTCAAAACCTCTGCAAAGTGAATTCTTTCCAAAATTTAGATTGGACATTAAATGTAGTAACTGCAGATTACTACTTTGCAGAAGCTGATAACCTTTCACTGACTTAAAATGAGAATAACATTAAGTGAGTTGCAGAGGCAATAAACTGATTAAGGATCACTAGACCACTAGCTGAGGATCTTTCTTGGATCAGGTCATGGGAATTCCTTTATTCTGTTTGTCCTAGACATTGCCAACAAACGTTCTGTAGCATGAAATAAGTCTCAATACCTACTTTAACATTGCAGGTCACTGCTATACAAAGCAACAGAAAGAGGACTTTAAGGGAAAATTATTTTCTAATGCTGTATCACAGACCCGAAAATAGATAGGATCCTGCAGTTAAATAAAGCCTGATAAGCTATAACGGGACTAACTGAAGACTGACAAGATTTTTCAGCAGCTGAGATTTTTCATAGGGTTCCAACTTTCAAGCAGGCACATTATATCAGACTTTCATCACATGAATGAAATTATGGAGAAGTCAGTATTTTCTTCTTGGTAATGCTGCACTTTCCCAGAAGATCAGTATGATTCATTTCTATAAAGCTCAGCAGCAATTGGCTGAGGACGGTCCAAAAGAAGAACCTTAGAAAGAGCAACTATTGTAGCTATTGCAATCTTTTTCTTTTCCTCCCTCCTTTAAAGAGTTAAAAAAATTCTATCATAAATGCTGCAATGAAATCCCAGTATTTAATCCAAGTTCAAAAGAAAAGTTGGTCCAATCACTTTGGCACCAACTTTCAATCCGTGTTCTAGATTTCAACTATACGACTGAACAAACTGTCAATCAAAAGAATAATAATGGGCTACCTGAGTATTCTGCAGTCTACAAGATCTCTGTTTTGCTCTTAAAAAAAATAAATAAAAAAATCAAGACAGACAATAGGTTGTAGTAAAAATCTATCCTAGTTCAGGAGATGCAGTAAAGACAGCAAACAGAAGTTTCTGAACTTTAACTGTATAAAGAAATACAATTAAGAGCAATCAGTATAAGATATGAAAAACAGAAATTTTACAAGGGGAGCTACAACTTCAAGGGGAAAGTTGATACTAGCAGGCGAAGAACTCTTAGAGCACAAAAAACGTGAGGAAATAAATCCTAGAAACAGTACAACCCATTATGGCAGAGATATGGTAAAACTGTATACAATGCTGAAGAAAAAACAAGTTTTCAATATATTTTTTTGCCCTCTGAAAAGAAGTCAGATGATCACATGAGAATGATGAACTGTTTTCCATTTCATTAATAACAAGTGTAAACTCTTTGTGCATGTATTGAAGGATGACAAGCAGAATGGCTTAAGTAATTGATATTGACAAAATGGCCTATAATCATATGTAAAATTTATTTTAAAAAAAAGGAAGAAAGAAATCTGATGAAGCATTCAGACCTGATTGTCAGACATAAGTTTAATAGAAAGCAGGTCTTAAAAGATTTTATTTAACCTTATGAGTTTGACATTAATAGGACAAGTAGCTGTGTGTTAGCTATCTGCCAGACATTTAACTTCGTACTGGATGCCATTCTGATTTAAACTATACAATTATATGATAAAAGATCAAGAAAGAGCTATATGTCATGTCATGGGAGAATAAAAATGAGGTGAAGATGTTCTAGTGGAATTTTGCAAGAATTTGAATTAAGGTCACTGGTACTGAATCTTCCACCAGTGATACAGAAGCAAATACAAAACCATTGCGGGTAAGAAGAAATGTATTGAAGTGGAAACCAGACAGATTTAAGTGGGAAATAAAGCATAGATTTTATTAACTATAGTGAAATTAGTGATAGAGAAAATTACCAAGGATAACATTGGGTTCACCAATCTCTTGATGTCTTGAAGTCAAGAAGATTTGTTTTAGTGAAATACAAATTACTAGGATATATCTATGAAGAATACATAATAAATGCAGTATTGGTTAAAAAAAACTCACTCTGCACAAAAACTTCGCTGTTCATGCGTTTTTCATTGTTATAATATATAAAATCATACATATTCATATATAAAATATGTAAAATTAATGTCATTTTAAAATACATAGAAAATTTGCACTGCTAAGTACTTAGGTGTAGCTACCCTAATTTATAATTACTATGGCTTTAAAAATGAAACTGTTAACTGTATTTCTGAAACACACAGCCTAGAAATTCCATATAGTGGCAATATCTAATAGCAAATCTAGAATTTCTTTTTGGTTCTTAAGAAAAACTTAGAAGACAATGTTAAAAATATTTCAAAATAATTCTGGCAGATTTCAGGCTGAGTTTTGTTTAGTGTTTGTTCTCTGTGTCAATGTAGTATGTGATTTCAGGTATTATATACAGAATTTTAAAAGATCATGAAAATAAACTCGTAACAAAGTAAAAAAAAGCTTTTAAAAAGGTTATGTTAAACATTCTCGAGATCTGTATATTCAAAGGACTCAAGAACTGAACAATGTAGAAAAAGACTTACAGAAATACCTTCAAAAGTGATTTAAGAGAAGAGCTGTGTAAAAATAATGAGGTATTCATTGAACAATTAACTATCAAACAGAACAAACTAGTTTGGCTAGCTGGTCTTCTGTTCAGAAATCAGAACATTGTCTTTTGCAGAAGCTGTCTCTTAATGCCTGTAAAGTAATCCCTCTTTTGATCTTCATTTCAAAATACAATATAAACTTCTTTGAAAACGTTTAACATAGAGTTTTGGTTAATTATGGGGCCATTTTTTTTGACATCAAATAGATAATAAACACTGTTTAGAAAATATTTCATTTTATGAACATCTGTTCTGCAATGTTTATAGTCTCTACAGATTTGATTTTTTCTGTAGCAGTAATTTACCTCTTGTGAAATCTGTGTTACTTGTTCCTTCTGATGTTCCAGATCTTTTACAAGCAGCGAGTTCTGCTTTTCTAGCTGCAGTAACCTTCTTGCCAAGTGAACACTGTGCCAATAAAAAGCAAGCACAAGTTGAATTTTTTCCAAAATATGCAAAAAAAATTCTCACATTTATACTTAAAAACTTGATTGCCTTAATTTTTTACCAATGCTTAAATACTAATAAATAAACTACATAGTGAAACATGAAGAATGGTCAAAGTTAGAAGAACAATGAAAACATTATAGAATTTAACAGCACTGAAATAGTATTCTCACAGTTATGCCATTGTAATATTTTTTAAAAAGTAATTACCTATATAATTTGTACAATACTATACAATTGCAATAATCATGTCAAAATGTTTCAACTAGTTATGAGTACTTATTTTTTGGCAACTTTAGGGAACCACTGTAAATAGCTTCTCCTTAAATATTCTTTTTTAAAAACACACATTAATATACATTTTGTAGCAGAAAACTGAAAAATGTGGTATTTTATCATTTTCAAAACAGAGGCAAAATTGTTTTGTCTGACATTTAATATACTGAAAATTAAATGCTAGTGCCACTTTAAAAAAAAAAATAACTCTTACGCAGATCCACAAACTTAGAAGTGAAGAGAAAGGATTATTGAGTTAAATACCCTAGTTAAAAAATTAGATCCTCAACCTCTTGCATGTTTCACGTCCAAAGTCAAAAGAGTTTATTATCTATTCAACAGCATAGTTCCATAGGTAGAAATTGGAAGATTCAGTATGCAATTGCAGAGCCTACTTCAATTATCACTTAGTCCTGTTCAATACCGTCTGTAGAGCCTGACAATATTTCACTAAAATGAACTCCTGGATGGTGAGCTGAAATGTACGCCAAACTCCACTCACTACATTGCTTATAACTAAATTGGTATTGGTGGGAGGTTAGATACCAAGTCTCTGTGTTAAACCTATGATTAAATGTCTAATCCTGCCATCTTTGTAGGATTCAACAGCTTGGTGGCTTATTGTCAAAATTATATCTCATGAATATATCACTGTATCCCTCCATGTTTTGGTACTCTAGTCACCAATCTATTTCACATGACATGGGAAATTCAGAGCTCTAAAAACGAGAAGGATATACAGGGCTAATACTCCTTTTTAGAGTGCCTTAACCACTGGGCTAATGGCTCTCCAGAACAATCTATCCTTTCAGTCAAATGTGTGCCATTTTTCAGAAACTTGTATATTGAAGAAAAGGAGCAGTCACTTCAGTTCAGATCTTAGACTCTTAATGCATACAGTCCATAAACTGAAAATGTAAGACTGTAAGTCTCCAAATAATGGATAGCAAAGTTTTAATGAGTTCTCGACTATGATACTGAATCTGTAAGAGTGCAAGTGGTTGAGCAGACCAACAGGAAGATTTTATTTGCCCTTAAGCTGAGGGGTATAGCATGTAAAGCTAGATGACTGTATAAACCTCTGAAAATTTGACCAGTCATAACATCCACCTTCTCAGTAAAAGAGAAAACATTTTTAGATTTGACAGAAGTCTTAATATTCTTCATCTGTTATAAACCTACCTTTTCATACAATCTTTTACTTTTGCCCTGTATGACATAAATTACCTGAAATTCTCAATAGCGTTTACTAAGAGGTTGATTCTCTCTCAGTTCCTCTGAGAAAGAGCATTGGACTGTATAAACAATAATCAAGTAAAAGAGAAATTAATTCTCAAAATTAGTTACTTGGATTTTTATTTAGGAAATATGAGATGTGTGTTAGGATCCCAACTAGTAAAAAAAAAAAAAGAATCACTTCTCTGATATCTCTAGTTAGGGATCTCATATATTAGCTGCTGGAGTGCCAGTGGAAACATGGATACCTTCCCATGGCAGCTCTGGGAATGTAGCTGATCATAATTTCTCCAACTATAACTATTCAGTGAACTTGACTTGAATTTGCAAGTATTTAAGGATAAATACGTATGTATTTCAAGTATGCTTCTCAATGTGGTTTTTGACTGTTTAACATTTAAAGCAAAGGGACAAAGGGAATGATCTGCAAAGACATCTTATTCTGGAAAACTTTGATTCCCACTACACTAGAAAATTATGCAGTGCTCAAGAATGTGAATGGTAGTATTCTGGCATTTACTTATTAACACTTTCCCAATCAGTTCCTAGGCATAGCTGAAGAGCTAGCATGGGCCAGCAATCATTGCCAATATGTAGTCCACACACAGCTAACCTACACTGAGAGTTCAGTTTTATGGAATTGGGCTACTACATGCCATCTGGTCTCAATGCTTCAGAATGTTCCCAGGCCATTTTTAACTAGTATGGGTGTATGGTGCCTACGTCTGAAGTCATGAAGTAGTTGTTTCTGGCAAGTAGGCAAGAGGTATAGACCCCATTATGCACTATGCTTGAATAGGTGGTTTTGTACAAAGATTCAGAGACTGAAGGGCATATATTGTGAACTTACAAGAGCTCTTCATTTAGAATCCCAAATGTCTTGAATTAAAGAGCAGGTAGTGGACTCCAAAAATAAGATTATTCACATTTGTAACAGATTCCCTTTCCTTAAGCAATCCTGGAGACCAGAAAACTTATATGTATTTCTTTAATAGCTCTAAACATAGAAGTTGGTGTCACAAAGACTTTGCTTTAAAGCTTAGGGAGCCAAAGGCTTCACACACATTTTCTGCATGGCAGTTTTCCTTGAGTCAGAACAGCAGCAGGTAAACCATACCTGGATTTTTATGGCTTTTTTAATCTTCTTAATTTTAAAAGATAAAGAAAATCAATGAAGTCTCCAACACCATTATGAAGAATTAAATCAGCTTTATCTGCCAGTGCCTTTTGGAACAAAGAGAAGTATGTGAGGCATTCTGATAGAGCCACTTGTAAGCTCAGAAAGTGTCTTCCAAGCTCATCTGAAATCCTGGCTTATTGATGATCAGATCACCATTCAAAGGTGATTTAGCAGAATTCTTCTATATGCAAATAATCTAAACTGAACCTAATAAGGTGGGGAAAAAGAATGACCTAAGCTGAAACTTAGAAAAGCTCCCAAACTACTGCCAGAGGAGGAAAGAACTCAAGTTTTTAGGAAATGATGCTATAGCACTATCAACAGTCTTCTAAAACAGACATACACCCACACCCTGCTTTTTTTTTTTCTTCTTGAATTTTATGCAATATAAAAAGAAATCTTACAAGAAAACAATCTGAAGAGGCTTAAAAACATGAAAGAGCAAATTAAGGCATGCATGCCGAAGTTAAGTACTACATAAAATCTTTATGATTTTTGTCAGCAATATGTAACTTGGTGCACAACAGGTCTAATCTGACTGACAATCATATTGACAACACTTACTTGAAAAACAAATATAAAGGACAGAAGAAATAGTAAGTGGCCCATAAATCTTTGTTGCAAACATGAACAGACCATCATTTGACCTTAATCCTCATCGGTAACTTTTGATGTTAAATATGCTTTGTCTTGGAGAAGGTGGGGGAGGGTGTGGGGGGGGTGGGGACTAAGAGGACAAATACAACTAAAAAACCTAAAACTTGTCGTAAAAAACAGATATATATGACAAAAACTGCACTTCCAGCTCCAGAATGACAGAGATGTATACTGTCAAGCTACGGTAAACATTCACCCTGTCTTTATTCTCTTTGTGTGTCCATCAGTGATGGTGGAGTTTCCCATTTTGGTAGAAGAGAGCATCGTCAAAGTCTACCACTAGCACAAATTATGCAGTTGACTTTCCTGCATATGAGCAAATTGCAGGTACACTCGAAGTCCAAGAAATGAGTCTAATACTGGGAGAACCACCATTCTAATTGTGATGTCTCCTCTGCCAGGCTGGAGACAGTGCTCTGGACAAATAAATCACATTACTCTGGCCTGATATTGTGGAGGATGTGGAATATATACCCATAGAGAAAACAAATACTTAGCTGGACAAGCTCTTGAACAATTGGATTTGCTCGGAGCAAGGTGTTGGACCCTGCTGACCTCCAGATGTTCCTTCCAACCTAAATCATCCCACTATTCCATAGTTTCAATCTTAGGTTATGTTTTCTTTTTATACTATCTAAACATATTTTAAACAGTAAAATACTTTTTGCTGTGGTCACAGTTTAGAAATATTACAAATAAATCCACATTCCTTATACTTCACTATGAGTTGTAGTCTACTATTAGTCCGCTATTACTTCTTAAAGACAATGCTTAATATAAATTTATTATTTAAAAATTACTAAGATCAAGAGGTATGTTATTCAGCCTACACATCATTTTTATCTATTGATCAAATGGTATCAAACTGAAGAAATGTAACTGGAACCAAATCCTGTATTTGTAAAGATGATATAGTGATGCTCTGAAACGTTGGTCTTCTTAATTTCCTGACAGATATCTTTTTGATTATATACAATCATTTTTAGGGTATTAAAAGCTTATTTGTTATTACATAAACCAGTTGTTTTTTATAGCTCTTTATTTTTATACAATTAAAATTCACCTTTCTGAAAGACAATGAAAAAAGATCTTAAAATGATCTAGAAAAATATGTATAGGCTCATTTATACGCATCAACCACATTAACAGGACCTAGGCTGCTGTAGACTTCAGTCATTAAAAAAATTCTTTATGTTAATCAAACTGGCTGGATTCTAAGGCAAAACATAGTGCTCTTCATTTTCTTTATCTTGAACAAGTAAATTCAGGAGGCACTTTTTTACCTTTGCTTTAGTCGTCTTTTGGCTGTTGTAGGAACATTAGCACCATAGCCATATGAGAAGAGAACCCTTTCAGCTTCAACTTCATCTTCCACTGCAAAAAATTGCAGAAAGGTACTGTAGAGGAACATAATTAAAGTGCAAGAACTTACAAACTTCTAAGCAATTCTACTTATAAATAACACACATGCACAAACATTTTTCTAGAAGCTAGATTTTCAGTTGGTGTAATCTTCTGGACTTGAGTGGAACAATTTTGTTCACAATTAGCATTAACAGAGTGCCATACATTAATTTCTTACAACACTGGTAGGTTTTCCAGTTTCTGCTTTTCTGATTAACATAAGCCTTATGCAAAATCAAAGGAAAAGCGTTCAACATTCTTGAATATTCATATTATTGGTATAGTTCCAAAATACATACCAATAGAGTAATTTTAATCCAGAAGTACAGGGTTAGATGACCTCAGGTTTTTTTCTAAGAATTTATTTTCTGTGCATACATGGGGAAGTAGAGGCAGATAAAATTTGGGAGTGCTTAAGCTGACTGGGCATAAACAAATCCATGGGACCAGAAGGGACATATCCAAGGTTGCTGAGGGAGCTGATGTCACTGTGAGGCTGCTCACTGTAATTTTTGAAACACTGTGGTGATCAGAAATTTCTTACAACCTGAGAAAAACAAATGCCATACCCATCTTCAGAGAAGGGCAAGAAAAAGATTCTTATGCTTATGCAAAGTAAAAATACACAAAATAATCTCTGCCTCCACAGATAATTGATTTGTGAAAATGTATTTCTAAGGATTTAAAACACATTGGAATTGCTTTGAAAAGAAATCCAAATAGCAGAAAGATTAAAACCTGTACATATCTTAATATTTCAGCTCGTGTGATTCAGGTTTCCTCTCTTCTGTAAGATAAAGTGGGCCAGAAAAAAAAAAAAAAAGAAAAGAAAAAAAGTGTGTCTGAAGTAGGCAGGGGCAGAGAGAGTGGGACAGAGAAGAGAGGTGAAGGTGGACAAAGAGAAAGTGGGACTGGCAGGGGTATGAGAGAGGGAGGGAGCACAAATGAATACCAGCCCAGGAACCACACAATAGGTTTGAGGAATCAAGTAGTTGGGAACAGAAGAAACAAATTCAGGAAATTATGTGACAGTCCTATCTGACTCATCTTTCCTAACGCTCAAGTGCCTCAAAATCAGAAATACTTTCTCCTCTCAACAACTTGAACAAAGTTATGACTTCTTTTCTCACTTGTCTAATACTCTTTTAATGCTATTTTAAACAAGGATTCTTAAAACACATTTAGAAAGAGAAAAGCCTCTAGCAGAGCACTTGTGGAAAGTCACATATCTAGTTACATGAAAAGTAATCCAGAAATTCTGTAAGTATGACATAAAAAGTTTACTGATGTGGCAGTACAAAGACACTAGAACTTCAGATTTTCAAGGCTTAGTTATGATGGGGAATTCTCCAATGCCTTAAATATCTCTGGTTCAGAAGAACATAAAAAAATAATTTAACCTGCCTTTGTCATAATCCTTCTTTTTTTGTACAACACTACAAATTCAGTGTTGTATGTCTCAGAAAAATGTCAGTAAGATTCTGTGCTATAAATTCATATTTGTCAGTAGTGTCCATGTAAATGTCAGATTGTGAAGACAAACAAAAATAAAATTGGAAATGTTATAGATATCAAGCTAAAGTAATGTTCCTTTATCTTCTTTTATGTCTTTCCAGGCTCTTCACCTGACTTTGTGGTGTAAAATATGTATTTTACAAATTAGGGGACACTTATTAACGACAGTTTTTTACACTATTTAGCAAAAAAAGTGCCATAGTGAGGATACAGATAGGTTCATCCTTTTCCTTAAAAAGATACTAACCAATGGAAGCAAGAAAAATCAAACAACTAGTCTACAACAACAATATTCCAAAGTGAAGATTTTACCCTGAAAAGGAGAACAGACAAATGCCAAGAAAGTTTACTATTGTTATTCATGTGGAAACCACTCAGATGCTGTAAGGAGTGGCTACATAAATTCTTGATAGTTTCCTGAATAGGCTGTTTCATGCTATTTCAATTTTAATAAAGTGAGGCATAATGATGAGGGAATAACAGTCACAATTCAGTGATCTCTTTCACATGCACATTCTCCAAAGGAAAAACCAAAAAGCTTACATGATTGTATGACAAAAGCCACCTCAGATGTGCTAATACGCTGTTTATTAAAAAGTCCAAAGAATCTAACACCAGCACCCCCAAATACTGTAAAACAACAGAGGCTTCATAAATCAAAGAAAATTAAAAAATAATACATGGTATTGAAATACAAAGAAGTGACCACAGGACTGAAGAGTAAATTCTTATTCCCATTAAAGTTCATAGAAAATTCTAATTGTCTTCCACACAATGCTTTAGCCTAAATTACATTCTCTGAAACACAGAGTGGAGTTATTTCTAGAGCACATTACATTTGAAAAATAATTATATTTCCTTTCTTTAATCTATTTTTCTACCTTTAGATATGACATGTAAATACCACGACATAATTTGAGACAGGAAGAAAGTATGGAGGAAGTATGAGGAGGAATTATGTCTGTGTTCTCCTTCAAAGTGTTTTTAAAAAAGAAATACTTTTATTTCTTCTGATTTTCCTCAGAAGTTCACCTTGGTGACGGAATTCAGTCTTAATTAGTATTAATCCTAACTTTCAATATCAAATATACTATAATAATAGTAAGAAAAGACAATGTTATTAATTAGAAAGTATATGGAAATAATATGAAACTATAACTCCCTTTTTTCCCCAACAAAACCAGAAAATAAATTATTGTATTTTAACAGAACAGTTCATTTGGAAACTTTCATTTCTTTAAGCCATATTCTGCAGAATGGAATATAAATTGTAATTAAAATACATACTTAAGAATGATTTAGTTCTGTAAAAAACTTTAATGCCATCTCAAGATGCATAAGAAAATGCAAATCACTGTGAACAAAAATAGCATCCTGAACTCTATCTCCTTCTTGGGAAAAATGAAGGTAAGGTCCAAAAATTCTGTATTAATACATAAATATGCCTTAGGCAAGTTTATAGATACATATATATATATATACAGTTCAAAAAACATGTTACTGACTAAAACATGAGCATGTAATATAGCGAACATGCTTATGGTCAGACTGGAACCTTTGGGTAGTCATGCCATTCTAACAAGTACAAGCTGCACTGCATAAAATTATTAAAGTATGTACAGTCTAATTACTAAAGATACCCACTTGGAACAGACTGATCTGCCACTAGCAACTACTTAATGTCTAATTATTATTAGTTCAACACAAGGAAGAGCTTTTCTCCCCTGAGTAATTCATAAATTCATACTAATCACTGTACTGCATTATGAAACCTGTAACTGTCTGTCAACAAAGAGGGCTGCCTGGTACTCAAAATATACTTAAATAAGAGGAGAATTGTAAAAAACATATCTAATTATAATGGATGAATAGAATAAGGATAGGAGAAATTAGGGAAAAAGAAACACAGAAATTATTTTTAATATCCATATGTCTAAGTTCATGTTTATTTGATATATATTTACAAATACATTTAGAAACACATCATTAATATTTTCTATCAAATCAATTACTGCATCTTAATTGTCAGGCATAAGGAGGGAGAATGACAGGCACTGGAGAATCAAGACATCTTGTTGTAATGCCAGAAACACCTACAGATACAAAATAGCTTGTGACAGAACTTACTTTCTGCTGTCTGCAATATTATCTCATCAAGCTCTTTTTCAAGTTTTTCATAATTATCTAGCCTTGCTTGAAGCTCAGAATTCTGTGTTTGAAGTTCAATAATGCGTGTTTCACTAGAAGACTGAAGACTATAAAATTCTTTAGTAAGCACCTGTGAGAATGAATAATGGAAGGATCAGGGATTCAGCATTACAGCTATTTATGAAAGAGGCAAAATATAATACATGTAAAATGCTTAACAGTATGATACTAAATATTTGATGTAACTTTTGCAAAGGAAAGATTAAAATACTTTAAAAAACAGTTATTTTTTTAACTATATTACGTTGCACAGATTACACTTTCAGGTCATATCACTTCTCCCTATCTACTAAGGCCTTAGTGATTCTAAGTCTCTCTGAAAAAGCTACAAGAATTTTAAATGAAAGTTAGGAAAGGCAAGATAACAGCTAAAAAAATAACAACACAGCAGTTAAAACAGTGTAAATGCATTTATTTTCATTGCTTTAACTGGATTCAGCTTTCAGTTATGAAATAAAAAAAAATAAGGTTCCTTTACAGAATGGTAAATGCACAAATACAAAAATTTTGTATTTAAGATATACCAGATTCTTATTATTCACTGATTACTCAAAGATAATATGCCCTTAACATTCAGGATTAATGTAAATACTTAATTCACCAAGCTTAGACAAAAAAACACACTAAAAAATGAAAGTTATGAAGGTCTGTGTAAGAACTAAAGCTTGATATAGTGCTTGAAAATAGTAAGCAACACAAATATTGTAAAACCAACTGAAATAAAAGAATCCTTGGTAAGTAAAGAAGTAATCTTCACAGAAAAAATCCCACCAAAACAGGTAAAGTAATAACCAAGTAGTACTGTATCTAAGTTTAATACTAACTTCCCAAATAAAAATCCCAAATATTCAAGGTGACAAGTGAATACAGATCTTCAGATACAGAAATATATGCATAGTGTATGCAGCAGTACTACCAGATTCACTGTGCACAATACTTAGAGAAACAAGTCACTCAAATACAAAAAGATTGGTCTAGTGTCACAGAAGAATAAATGTATAGGTTAAAATTTGGCAACATATTTGCTATCTGTTTTCTAGTTTTAGAATGCATAAAAAGAGAAAGTAATCTATGCTGAAACCCTAATATAAACAAGAGTTGGTTCACAAAGCAGCTGTAGCTGAGCCACAAGATTTTAGTGACTACACTATTAATTAAGATCAGTACCTCTTAAGAAGGGTAAGAAAAATCCCTTAGTACATTGATACTACATATAAGAAAAGAAAATAAAAATTAAGAATTCAGTCAAAAGGAACAAAAGTAAAAGCTTCGGACACCAAATATTTAAATTCCGCAAGAACATTTCTTAATGAAAAGAGCACTGTGTTCAAAGCATCTCCCTAAAGAGAAGAGGAAGTGTCAAAAACATTAGTAGAATTGAATGCCAAATATTCAAGATGTTATTCAGGTCAAATAAATATCCACAAAGAATATGGAAATGTAACTCAAATTTAACTATTATTAACTAAATTCTCAAAGTTTAGACACACCTGTGCAAACAAAAATCTGTTTAGCAAGCTCAAAGTCTAGCAAAGCTGTCACTCCCAGTGCTTGTGACCACAACTAAACTCATCAGCTGAGGTCTCAGTGTCCCAATACAGACAAAACAAGAAATTACTTTTTATCTAAAACTCTCTAATTCGGTTTCCTCTCTATAGTTCCTTTTCATAAACACCCTAAGCAGGTTCAGCATTAGAAATGCAGGGATGTGAAGAACAGCATCCTTCTCCAAAAAATGAAGGTTGTTATAGCTGGCACTTAGAAAAAAGGTTTTTATTCAATGTCAGGTTGGATGGGGCCCTGAGCAACCTGGTCTAGTGGAGGATGTCCCTACGCATGGCAGGGGAGTTGGACTAGATGTCCCTTCCAACTCAAGCTATCCTGTGATTCTATTCTGTCCTGTGCAGCTTGTATCCTGACATTTGTTTTAGACATACACTGCCAATCTCATTTAAATCTCACAAATTGGACTCAGTGATACAATTTTGAGACTAACTTTGCACAGGTGAAGAAATTTTGTTTTAAAGTGAGTTTCTCTGTTGAATACTGGGCAACTTTCCAATAATAAAACAGGTGATCAGGGTATGACACATTTTTGAAAGTACATGTCTGAAAGATAATAAATTCTAAGCTTGTAGAGATAAATAGGTCCAAGTCATTCAACTCTGTAAATAGGTACACTGGATGCAGGTGCCCCGGTGCTGGTAGCAGGGGCTGTAGGGTGGCCTCTGTGAGAAGAGGTTGGGGCAGCCCCATGATGGACATAGTCAGTTCTAGTCAGTTCCAACCAACCCACCACAGGGCACAGCTGAGCTCCTCAGCCAAGGTGAGGGCACCTTGGAGAAATCATATTTTAAAAAGGTCAAAACACTTCACAGACAGTGAGCAATGAGGGAAGAAAGTGTGAGAAACAGCCTTGGTGCACACATCAAGGTGAGAGAAGGAGGGGAGGAGGTACTCCAGGTGCCAGAACAGAGATTCCCTTGCAGCCCAGGCAGAAGACCATGGTGAAGCAGGCTGTCCTGTCGATCATGAAAGACCACACTAGGGCAGATATCCACACTGCAGCCCATAGAGAACCCCATGCTGGGGCAGGTCAACATGCTTTGAAGGAACTGCAACCTGTGGATCCACACTGGAGCAGAGTAAAAGTGTGAGGAGGAAGGAGAGGAACACCTCTGCCCCATCCTTCCCTGCGCTGCTCGGGGAAGGGGTGGTAGAGGAGTCAGAAATGAAGAAGGAAAGTCAAACCCAGAAGAGAAAGGGGTGGGGAAAGATGTTTTAAGTTTTCTCTTTGTTTTTCACCATCCAAATCTATTTCAACTGGTAATAAGTGAAATTCATTTTCCCCAGGTCAAGTCTGTTTTGCCCATGATAGTAACTGGTAAGTGATCTCCCTGTCTTAATATCAACCCATAAGCTTTTCCAGCTTATTTACCCCTGCTGTCCTCTTGAGGAGGGGGAGTGAGAGAGTGGCTGGGTAAGTGTCTGACAGCCAGCCAAGGTCAAGCCATGACAGGATTAGCAATGTTGGATCTTTTCAGTGCTGTATAGACCATGCTCTCCTTGACTTCTTTAGCTGCAAAAATTTGTTCCAGAATTGTGTATAAAGAAAAAGTATTTTTATTACGTAACAATGCTATTGCAAATCTTACTTTTCAATAATGATACTGAATTCACCATAACTGTTCTAGTGTAACTGTCTTTTTTCCCTACAATAATCATATAGACTGACGTAAGCAGCACTGGGACACAAGCACATATGTACCTGACATGAATGAGGTACTGTCTTCAACATCTCTCCATGAGAGATTTTTTTGCCTTTTTCCTCTCCCCTAAGTCTTGTTTTCTATTGAACTGATCAAACTTAACAAGCTTTGTCATTAGATACTGCTTCAGCAGAATTTAGTGGAGATACTAATTCAGCCGTGTATGTTCTCTACTGCTTTTCCCCCGAGCTTTTCCATCTTCCATTCTAATTGATAACAACTATGTAATGCCCTGTAAAATGTCTCTTTATATAACATACCTCCAGCTTTCTCTGGTATTTTTCACATTCCATTTGACACTGTGAAAAATTCTTAGCTGTTTCTTGTTGCATGAGTTGAACACGTTCACTTTCAAAGGACTTTAACTTATTTTGGTGAAGAAGTTCAGCTACTTTGCTTTCTGTGCCAAGCTGCAATTGTCTGTATCTAAAAGAAAAAAAAAGTTTTGATAATTTAAAAATAAACAAACTTAGAATACTTGCTAGTTTTGTTTTTTTCAGGTATAAATTTCAGAAATTAATACAGACTTTAATAAGTAATAGTATGGTTATCTATGTAACTACTGTAACATGTATTTGAAACATCATTAGGAAAATTCAATACTATAATGACAACAAAACACAGTATGTGGAAAACTTGGTCCATGGCTTTTCTGAATATGTGGCTAATGCACAATCAATGACAATGACCTTACAGTATACCTTATTTTTTAAAAATGTTAGATCATTGTGAATCTCTTTCTCAGTATGTAAGTGTATGCACTGAAGACTCTTCATGGGGGAGATAATAAGGAGATGTTGACTCCTGTCTTCACCACCATATATTACACATGATAGGGAGAAGTGGTATTAGACATCAGTGACATCAGTGGTGCATACCTTGGGATATCCCTTTGGGATATCATAGGTATCAGCTACTCTGCTTTTTCCCATACCTAAAGATATTAAGAAACATCAGACCACAATGCTGCATTAATTTCCATGGTCATTCAAAACCACTGGTCCTTATCAAAAAGCAGAAATTAAGTACATTTTTGAGAATATCACTACAGGCTAATTATAGGTGACAGATAAATAATATTCCACTTAGAAGTTCATTCATTTTACGCATTATACTTAACAGGCAATCTCAAAAAAGAGGGGTAAAAAAGATTGCTGACAGAATACTAACTACTGGACTATAGAAAATGAGAGTGATGTGAAGAACAGCAGAGAACCTTATGAAACAGCATTAAATAACATGAAATTCAAAGGAGATATATGCAAGGTAAATCACAGTTTGTAAAAATTATCTTAACCTTACATAACACGATGCTGACTGTTTTCATTCACAAGTGGGATCTTGGTGTTATAATGAATAAATCCATGAAAACTGTAGCTCGGTTTTAAATAATGGTCAAACCTAACATTCTGAGAATTACTGTGAAAGTAATAGAGAAAATACAGAAATCACCACATCACTTTACAATTCCATGCTGTTGCCTGCATGCTGACTACCATTCTAGTACCTCATTTCACAAGAAATATAGTAGAACTGGTAAAGCATCAGAGAAGGGTAATAGGGATTACCTTGGGCAACAAGCAACATCATGCACCTGTACAGTTGAACTGTGTGAAGAAACCACTTAAGCAAACTAGGACTCTACAGCTTGGAAAAGAGATGGTGTAAGGAAAAAGAAGAGATAAGAGAGGCCTGTAATGTTACAAGTGGCATGGAGAATGATAACAGGAATCAACTGTATTTTTCAATAGATGAATGAGAAGGCATCTAATAAAGCTAGCAAATGAAGAATGAAAGCAAATAGGAGTCATTCTTCACACACGAGAGCTGTGAAATTCCTTACCATAAGATTCTGTGGATGCTACAAATAATTAACACTTACTCAGGAGGATATTGAGCAAACTCACAGCAGAGAAAGCCTTTGACAACTATTAAATGCAAGATGGTGCTTCTCACACAGAAGTCACCTAACAACAAATGGTTAGAATGCCGGATAAACCTTTATTCCAACCCAGCATGGCTGTTATGTTAGCTGTCATTTGTCAAATAGCAGTTGCAATACAATTCCATCCTATTTAGCACCTGATCTTTAGATGGGATTAAGAGTGTTTAGCAAAAACAAGTGGATTACTTCAAATATTTTCCCTGAGATTTTCAAATGTAGGAATGTTTCTAAGGCACAAAGAGGAAGCAATTTTCAGTGGAATTAACTTGAACAGAACAAACAGGTGTCATGATGCCCTATGTAATCACTCCGTAGACATCCGCATTAGAGTAAACAGTCCAATGCGTGAATGAGATTGTTCTCACACAGGCTGCGTGTGCAGATTCGAAGTTCTGCCTACTGAGCTCATGGAAAGGTCACCTTTTTTAAAGCAATTTACTTTTTCAATAGTATGACATTTGTTCTCAGAGTTCCTGACCTCAAAGTGCTAAATGCCAATTATCTATCTGGCTATTGACTACTGCTGTCAATTTTGCTTGAGGATGATTTTCAAGTGCTGATACTTCAAGTATTTCATCACTGCTTCCTAACTCTATGTTCCTATTTTCATTTTACCACATAGAAATAGTTTCAGGTCTCTTACATTCTCCACACTTTGTACGCGAATGGCTGCAGACATGACACTAAAGCTGGTCTGCTATACACATCATTTATAGTCCTGGGAAGACTCTCTTGTTCCAAAATGAGTAAGTCTTCACAAAGATATGTCATCTAGCCAACTGATGTGCAAGGCAACACACACATGAAATTTATCTACAAATCATATTTATCAACTTTCAACAACAAATTCATATCTTCTGCCCTTACACAAAATAAATATCAATGCCTTCCTGTACACAGCTTCAGACCTTAAGTTAGTCTGAGGTTCAATGATCTGATCTGTACAGACCTTACACACTGGAAACATGCATAAGCATAGGCTATGCATATTTCTCTGTACCTACTTTCTATACTTTCCAGAGAAGTTTGTAGTTCTTTGACAATTTTGTGTTTTCAATCAGCTGGGTGCTTCCAGAGCATGCTTATCAACCTAATAATGAACTGTAACTTCATAAAAAATTTTTTTACTTTGTTTTGGAAACCTGAAGTAGCTTACATGTGCATGATCTGTTTTGTACTGGAAAGGTTACAATGGGTCAGTTTTCTTTCGACCTTACTACACTGTTGACTTCACCAGTAACTCCTCCACTGTAGCACCATTCAGAGTTTCTTTCTTATACTTGTTTTTACTTGGCCAGATAGTATCTCTGGTATCTTGGCTACTATTTCAGCACAAATGTGTGTGCATGTGTGTACAGAGTCATGTAACACAATGTCAAAACACATTCCTTAATATGCCTAGATGGTCTCTAAGGGAAAACAAAAGAAAACAAAACCATCCTATGCTTTGATACTACTATTATGGAAAAAAAATCGTGGAATGCGGGTGTGCAGGTTTTTTCTCCATAAAGATATTTTAGCAAATGATATAATGAAAGAGTAGAGGTTTTGTGTCACAGAAGAATGAGGGTTGGGAATGAAAGGGAAATTACAGATTGAGCTAATGAAAAAGTGGAAAAAACTCCATATGCAAGAATCATCTGGAATGAGGTCTCAACTTCATTATGTCTTAGTTTGCTAAAGCAGAGTGACACAATGGTTACCAAAAAGGTTACTTTTAGAATAAAGTAGAAGAGAGAATATTCAGAGAGGGACTTAAACTCTGGTTAGGAAGGATGGTTTTAAGATTTTTCAGTCAGAGGAGTCTGTTTTTGCAAATGGTGGATAATGATATAATAACTTTTCAAAATCTACATACAATGAGAGTAAATTTAAAGTATTCATGGTAAAATCATGTAGTCTGTACACTGAAGACAGTATGACAGCCAACTGTTTTTTGAATGGAGGAACTACAAAACACATCCAGCACAGCCTAATCTAATATTAATATTCAAAGATTCTATCATATGTGTGTAAAGTGAGATCCACTTAACATTTCCAACTTCTTATTAGCATCCCGTAAGTACTGAGATAGCAATACTAATCTATTTAACACAAATAGACTCTCTCATTGACAAAACCTGAGATGTGTAGCAGTACTCCTCAGAAGTGTAAATGAACAATAAAGTACATTAGAAGACAATAATTTTGTAAAATTAAGCATTCAAGAAGCAGCAAATCCTAGTATTAAGCTTGTAATAGGAAAGAATGTCAAGAAAGTAAATACTACTAATAATAAACATTCCAAAGGAAGTCCTACTAAAATTATACAAAACACCAACCCTTTCTAATTTTGCAGACTTGACTGTGCCAACCTAAAGCTCTTCAGGATATATTTTAGATGTTATTTACAAGTTTAAAAATGGAATAAATGCTCTGAGTTGTGAAATCATCCTGACTCCATAGATGGGTCAGTTCCAGATCAAGAATCTTTAGGGTAATTACAATAAACTCTCCTATTTGTACAAATGTCTGTGCTTTTGTTCAGTGCCAAATTTGTAGAGAAACCTAAATGCTAAGTGCCCTATTGCAAACCTACTTCCAGCCCCAACATGTCCTCTAATGTTCCTGACCTCCTCCCTCTCCATCCCAGCGCCAGCCCAGATTTCTCCTGATTTCCAGTTCTATTTTCATTCTTTCTGCTCAGGGCATCTGTTTTTCTTCTCACCTGCATACCTAGCCTATTCAGTTTCCATTCCTATCTTTTACAGCCCTACCCTCCAACTGCTGGTTTTCTTTCTCTCTATTCCTGTATCATCCTCATAGTTTGGCATCCTTCATCAAATCCTATGCATACTTCTTTCAATATGATGTTCAAATCCCAGTTTAACTTCCTCACCTTTTGCAACTGAGTCTGGCTGTTAAGGCTTCCTCACTTTCAAAAGGCACAAAGCTAAATTTTCCTTACTCTTCATTGTGCCACTTGGAATCAAAGATGCAGTAACAGCAATTTAGATAGGCCTAAATTGAATTATGTCATGTTACAGACTGCATATATGCTGTCTATACATGTAGCAAACTTTGAGACTCCAGTTCAAACATGGACACTCAAAGGATCTTGTTTTCACTGGTTCTCTTTTTGATCCTTGGTACTAAAAACTGGTTGACCTGTTTCTGAGCAATCAAAAATTTCCCATGAATTGAGTTCACATACTACCTACTAAGTAACTGAAAACGTAGGAACTCTGATCCTTCATTTCAAATGCTTTCATTGCTCAGATTCTGAAGCACTGAACGTAAATTTGATGCATTACCCGGCTGGTTTCATAAACTGAAAGTCTGTTTTAATACTTACTACAAAATGGGTATGAAAACTGCTATTCTTCATTTAAATACATGCATTATATGGAGATTGTTACACAAACTTTGTAGGCATTTTCAGTCTTTTGTACCATTTATTGCTTCAGTAATGTCTATCAAATATGTTCAACTGTTTCTAATCTGGACTAAAATAACGATGTAACAACAAATTTACATACCTCCAACAAGAGAAAAAAAAGCTGAGTATAATGATTAAACAGAAGATGAAGCATGCTATCTACAAATTGTTTAAACAATAAAAAATCTGTTTGCTGAAATACTGTCACTTAAAATTTGCTTCCCCCAAATAACATGTTGAGAATTTTTTCAGCACTGTATTCCTATTTGAGATTGTTATTTAAAAAAATCCAGAAACACATAGCTTAAATGCTAAAGGGTAAACATGATTTAACATGCAAGTTCTTGACAGATGTTTCATTTGCTTCGTATCAAGTAATTAAACATACAGTACTTTTGCATGTGGTTTAGTAAAATCTATCTGAGAGAAGAAAGCTTAGAAGCTCTGTTTAAAGCTGCTTGCTTCAAAGCAGATTTTTGTGTTTTGCAGCATTCTAAGCATTTGTTATGTATTGGCCTCTGATCCTCATTCTGTTGAAGCAACTTCCTTGGAGGCAACACTTCCACGTATTATTTTGCAGTTTGTAGGAAATTCAAGTTCCAAACATCCAGATTCAGCAGGATAAACAGCTGTTTTACAATACCTATAGTTTCAGAACACCTAAACCCAAAAATAGTATATAAGTGGAGTTCTTCAGTACATAGAACCCATGTATTCTTTCTACCCTAACTAGACTAATGTCCAGTGTAGACTAGATTGGACACTTCTCCCTGCAGAGTCTGGTGAGAGCATGCACACTTCCCATGCATTCTTGTGCCTTAAGCCAGAGATGGAAACTGGTTAGCTGCTGTACAGATCGTCTCGCTAACCTGGAACACGACTGGTAAAGTTAAAGGTATGGTTGTAGAATATACATATAGAAGGCACATCTTGATGAATTACTATAAAGGTAGCTGCTTATCTTTGTGTTTATTCCATTACGGCAGCTACAGTGACCTAATTACCACAATGAGTGTTCCATCTCTTCTAAGAATTGGAAGAATGAACATTACGAAATATGAGTCTGCCTTAGACATATCTGCTAAATCATGCTGACTGGCAGGAACTGAAATCCATCTTTGTTTCCTTGTCTCTGGACTACGCAACTGTGCTTCCTTTTATTTGACTCTGACTCTGTGGAACTTAAGATTCTCTGCTGCATCCAGGCACAGGTTCAACAGTAATGGTAGAGACTGCTCCAGCCTAGCCTAGCCTAGCCCATGCTTGGGAGCTACATTTCAGCCATGAGACTTTCATATTACAACTATACTAGGAGTTTTCTCTCAGTCCTGGAGTTCTGATGGCTCTTGAATCCAGTCTTCCACTTCCTGAAAGTTCACACTTACTTTTGGACTATTGTAAAAAGGATGAGCAGCTCCTGTCACGCTTTTTTTTTTTTAAATGAAACAGGATGTGGTTGCTACTCATTGTTAATTCAATGCTGTTGATTCATGCTTAGTTTGCTCAGAGTCACCTGCCTAGACTGCTATTACTTGGTTTAAGTAATCAGCATCTTGATTAACTCTTTTGTTATTTGATTCAATGGAATAAACACAAAATCTATTCAAATAACCTAACTGAACTTTCTCAGCATAGAGATTGGAAAGAAGGAAATGTACAGGCAGTGCAAGCAGGGACAGGTAACCTGGGAGGAGTACAGAGACACTGCCCGGTTGTGTAGGGATGGAGTAAGGAAGGCCGAGGCGTAGCTGGAGCTGGACCTGGCAAGGGATATAAAGAATAACAAGAAGGTCATTTACAGATATGTCAGGC
Source organism: Aegotheles bennettii (assembly GCA_013398125.1). Lineage (NCBI taxonomy): Eukaryota > Metazoa > Chordata > Aves > Caprimulgiformes > Aegothelidae > Aegotheles > Aegotheles bennettii. The sequence goes on along the minus strand of VZRW01012481.1, from coordinate 25,211 downwards.
AGAAAAGGAAGATCCCCCCCTGACAGCATAACCCCCTTGACAAGCAAGGCTGGCAAAGTTGTAACAAAGGACCAAAAGAAGGCTGAGGTGCTCAACAACTTTTTAGCCTCAGTCTTCACTGGAAATCCCTCTTCAGGCACCTCTCGAGTGGAAGGACTGCACAACGGAGACTGGGGGGCAAAGTCCCACCCACAGGAGAAGATCAGGTTCAAGACCGCTTGAGGAACCTGGACACACATAAGTCTATGGGACCTAACAAGATGCATCCCAGAGTCCTGAGGGAATTGGTTGATGTAGTGGCCAAGCCACTTGCCATGATATTTGAAAAATCATGATGGTCAGCTGAAGTCCCTAGTGGGGGGGGCACTGGAAAAAGAGAAACATTACACCCATTTTTAAAAAGAGGGGTAAGGAGGACCCTGGGAACTACCGACCTGTCAGCCTCACCTCTGTGCCTGGGAAGATTGTGGAACAGATCCTCCTTGAAACTATGCTAAGGCACATGGAGGACAGGGAGGTGACTCAAGACAGTCAGCATGGCTTCACCAAGTGCAAGTCCTGCCTGACCAACCTAGTGGCCTTCTAGGATGGAGTAACTACATCTGTGGACAAAGGGAGGGCTACAGATGTCACCTATCTGGACTTCCGTAAGGCCTTTTACATGGTCTCCCATGATATCCTTCTCTCTAAGCTAGAGAACGTCTGGATGCGTTCCTGTGTGATGTACTCTAGGTGACCCTGCTCTGGCAGGGGGGTTGGCCTAGATGATCTTTCGAGGTCCCTTCCAACCCCTAGGATTCTGTGATTCTGTGATTTGATGGGTGGACAGTCCAGTGGGTGAGGAATTGGTTGGATGGGTGCATCCAAAGGGCAGCAGTCAATGGCTCAATGTCTTGATGGGCATCAGTAACAAGTGGTGTCCCTCAGGGACCATATTTGTGCTGATACTGTTTAATATCTTCATCAAGGACATAGACAGTGGGCTTGGGTGCACCCTCAGCAAATTTGCAGATGACACCAAGCTGAGTGGTGTGGTTGACACACCTGAAGGATGGGATGCTATCCAGAGGGACCTAAACAAGCTCAAGAAGTGGGCCAACGGGAACCTTGTGAGGTTCAACAAGGAGAAGTGCAAGGTCTGCACTTAGGATGGGGCAATCAATACCTTGGTACCAATACCAGCTGGGGGATCAAGGGATTGAAAGCAGCCCTGATGAGAAAGACTTAGGGGTACTGGAAGACAAAAGGCTGGACATTGGCCGGCAATGTGCCCTCGAAGCTCCTGTTTTTAGATGCATTAACAAAACAAAGGAGTCACTCCAGTAATTTTTAGGAGTCTAATGGTAGTTGTTTTTCTCTTTGACCATAGATTTTAGTCAAGAAGTATATCTTTGTGTTCCCATTTATGTTTCTGGGGATGAAGAATTCTAAATCTATGAAAAACTGTACAAACACGAAACTCAGAAATCATCAGTATACACGGTTGGTCAGAAAATATCTACCAGATCAGGTACTTCAGGAGATGTAGACACAGAGATACGTAGTTTGTGAATCCAAAAATGGAAATTATCACCTCACAAGATCCCTTGAATAAAACTTCAAAAGAACCCAAAAGAATCATAAAAGATTCCTCTTTTTCAAATGGAAAGGCTATTAAATGAGTTCTCTGAAGCCTAGTGAAGAGATACCAAAGGAAACAGCTTTATAGAATTCTGCCAAGTACGGGACAACAATCTAACAGAGAAACATAGCCAAGCTAAAGGATGCAGACACCAGCAGCTCTACCTCAAGCCAAAAGCAGTCAGAAGAAATTGAACAGTTCTATTGTTTCTGGCATAGCCTTGATAACACTCCACAAAGCTATCTTTTGCATCTGTGTGCACATAAAATGGCAAAAGTCTCCAATCCTGAAAGTATGAGAAACATGCTGGACTAAGGTGGAACACATCTGGACAAGCAGCAGAATAACCACGATTAGATTTCTCATTGCCTAAATGACGTCTTTGCTGAAAACAGATAGAGGCTTTTTTTAATTTTTTTTTTTGAAGTGACAGATTAAAAAGGATCCTTGCTCTCCGATATGGTTTTGTCTGTTGTACATCCGAGAGCAAAAAAACCTGAAATATATTTATTTACAGAATCACAGAATCACTTGAGTTGGAAGGGACCTTAAAGGTCATCTGGTCCAACTCCCCTGCCCTGGGCAGGGACACCTTCCACTAGACCAGGTTGCTCAGGGCCTCATCTAACCTGGTCTTGAACGTCTCCAGGGGTGGGGAATCCACCACCTCTCTGGGCAACCTGTTCCAGTGTTTTACCACCCTCACGGTGAAAAACATCTTCCTTATGTCTAACCTAAATCTACTCTCATATTTATATACCCTAATATTTATAAAAACCTCATTGTGTTTTTAGTCGCAACCTCGCTGCACACTATTCTCTATTTGATTTCCCATGGCATCTCAAACCATTAACTTTATTAAAACCAACATTTTTATTTCATGGTTTACTTCAATTCTTGCAAAAATTGCCATGTTAACAAAGCTGAATTTTGTACTAAATCAACAAAAAGACAAGGAATAGTGGAGAGACTTATCTCCCAGCAATCTATATTGATTGGTAGAGAAAATGATTAATTTCAATTGTAACTGTGAGAGGTTTTCAAATGAGAAATATATAACAGATCTGAATGAAGAAAATGACAGCAACTTCCTTGATATAAACACTAAAAAAAGAACAGTATCAACTTTTAATATTACCCTATACTAACTTTCAAATTTGTAACATACATTTAGAATTGTCTGGCTTGATAATTTTTTTATGCTGTTCATAATTATTTTTTTAAGCTACCATAAAATTTAAATAATGATTCAACTTACCTCCTTAAACCAAGTATGAGCTTTTCCAGAAATATTATTACTTCATGAAAATATTGTTTAATTTGTGTTTCTGGAATATAATTGAAATAAATTGCTATTTTAGCAGATGAAACATCTAAACAGATTTGGGGGACATCAGAAGCTACAGAAATTGTTCATCACAATTTTATTATTCCACTGCAAATACTGGTCTTTATTGCTCAAGCAAACGAAGAAATCGGAGTCAACAGTTACACCACAACTCTGACCTGTTGCTTGAATGGGTTTTTCCTCTTGGATAAAACATACAAAAATGTATCTTTTTAAACTTTCCACTCCCACTAGTCACAGAGGTTTTATTCTGTCAGATATTCAGTTAAATCCTTGCTAGGCTAATTCAATATACAGGGAGTTTTCAAAGTGCCAATATGCACATGTAGTTTTACTTTACATGGCTCAAGTACACTTTGACGTAGCATTACTGACCCTCAGTTCACAAACAGTACTTAGCATATTTGCATACATTCCCTTCATCAAATGTTCTAGAGCAGTAATTTTTCGAGATAGTAGCTGATACAAATGTAAGATTGATAATTAAAAAAAATACACATAACTATTACTAAACTACAAAATTTATGTCAAATTCTTGAGGTAAACAATCAGTCAGTATTCCCAATATGCTGAAGATCCTCTCCAGGAAATAGACTTTTTTCTTTTTCTTTAATTAATCAATCCACACTAGTGCTGTCACCTTGAAAAAAGAATACTGCATCCAAATATGCATATGCCTGCATAAGTATACACACATACACACAAAACTCAAACTCTGAAAGAAATCATAAAACTTTCCTTGCTAAAGCTAGTAGATATTTTGACTGATTTTGTAAAAAAATACCTTAAGCTGCAAAATTTAAACCTCTGTAGACACTGAAAAGAAATACTGAAAAATTCTGATATATACATATTGGTCAAATCTAAACCATAAACAAACAAGGGGAAGGTGATTCAATGAAATAAACTCTGGATGTTCATGTTGACAAAGTTTGTTACCCTTTCTATTCATTTACATGACGCACCTTGTGAACACATTAATCTGTAAATTGCATATGCTTTTCTCTCCAATCCTTTGCCTTTGCTACTCTTTCTACAAACTAGCTGCATAAGCAGTTTATTAAAATTAAAACCCAGAAAATTAAAATTGAATTGCAAAGATATTTTGAAAGAATATTATGGGTCATGCAACAGGTATACAGATATGTTGTAGTCCCATATACAAACTACTACTGAGCAAAAGGCAATTAACCGTCTCATAAAACTTTGATAAAACTTTTGCACTAAACTCAGAGGTTGAAAGAGTAACAAAGATAACAGTCCGAATCATGAAATTCAAGTCACATTTTAGACATTAGAAGCATTAAAAAATACACACTGTTCTTAAGAAGAAAAGAAATTTAATATGTATCAGCAATCTTATCTCCTACCTTACACAACAGTACTTATTGTCTGTTGTTGTATATGCTGCTGTTCCTCTGATTTAATAGAATATTCATTAAGATACTTTTCAATGTAAATATATACAATAAAGGTAATTACTGTATGATTTTTAATTCAATTAATGCAGAAAGGGAAAAAGTCGATGTGAAATGATTAACAGAACAGCAGTTATATAAGTGACAATAGCAATACTGAAATGTCTCCTTTTAATAAATAAAAACTGAAAAGCACTAAAAACACAGACCGTTACAAACAGAAGAAAAATGTCTGGAATGCCATACACCTCCTTAAAACAGTCAGAAATTAACATACAAATTTTAAAGTTCTTTATTTCACAAATGTAACTTGTATGGAAATTAATAATATTAAACCTAAAATTCTATTCTACACAGTGATGAAAAAAAAGGAGCTTTTTGGATGATCAGCAAAGAAAAAATAAGAAGAGGAAATGTCATCACTGATGCTTCCTAGAAAAGGACAGGAAGAGAAATGAGAAAGTAGGGACCAGTCTTTTGAGAGAGGGCTAACTGGGAGACCATGAGACAAAGCACCTCTGGCATCTGAAAAAGAAAAGATATATGTAACTACTGCATCAACAGATAAGACTGCTCCCCTCCTCCATCTTCCCCACTGAAAGTCTGGCAGAGTAGGTCAGAAGGTTAGGGTTCAAACTGCCGTAATTTAGCAAATGTTTGGTATGTCCTTTATATCACACATAACAGGCTTGATTTCCTGATAAGCAGAGTTCAAAGTACAGGCATACCTTGTTATCTGTCAAGGATATGTTCCTAAAAGTGCTACAGTTAGCAATGATGGACAGCAAAGCAACTTTTCCCCTAAGAATTAATGTAATGGAAGGTCTTAGTGTTTGCAGTGACTTAAAAAATAAGCAAAATCTAAATACAAGAGGCCAGCATATTGCGGCATAATTTCCCATTTATTCCCCCCTAAAATTACCCCTTAAAAATAAGATCTCGATGCAAATACAAAATAGAATTACTGAATAAATCAGGCTAGAAGGGATTTCATGGGGTGTCTGGTCCAACATCCTGCTCAGAGCAAGTTCAGTTATGAAATCAGACCAAGCTGCTCAAAGCTTTAGCCACTTGGGTCTTGAAAACTCCTAAGGATGGAGACTGCCCACAGTAATGCTTGGCTGTAGTGAAAGAGTTTTTCACAGAATCACAGAATCACAGAATCTAAGGGGTTGGAAGGGACCTCGAAAGATCATCTAGTCCAACCCCCCTGCCAGAGCAGGGTCATCTAGAGTACATCACACAGGAACGCATCCAGGCGGGTTTTGAATGTCTCCAGTGAAGGAGACTCCACAACCTCCCTTTTTCCTTACACCAAGTCGGAATCTACTGTTTGAAGTGATGTTCTCTCATCCTCCTATCACACCCTGCTGTGAAGGGCCTGGCTCCATCTTCCTGGTGATCTCTTTGTAGGCACTGGGGTCGCTGCTGCGAGGTGCCCAACAACCAGACTGAACAAACCCCCTCTTCAGCCTCTCCTCATGGGGCAGAAGCTCCAGCCCTGACCATTCTGGTGGCTCTCCACTAGATTTACTCCAGTTTATCATTATGTTACTTGTATTGGATGTTCCAAAATTGCACATCCATGATGTCTTGACTATTCTCCTGCTAATACAGCCCAGGATGCTGTCAGGGTACACTACTTGCTAATACTGAGCCTGCTGCTTATAAAAAAACATTTTTTCCCTTCAAAGACAAGAAGGATGATGTGTAGTCACACACAAGATAATTTGCATTTCATTATTAGCATTTGAATGCTACATAAAAGCTATTAAAATATTAAAAATAATGTACCAAAGACTACTATAACTGTACTGCCAGCAGTTGTTTTAAACTAAGTATGATACTGGAAGAACACATGGATTTCCACCTGTCTTCCAAAACTTAAAGGAGCTTCCATTAAGCTGCCTGCAGGCCATCAGGCACGCTTCGGTACAACTGGGCAGCTCAGGGAAGTCTTTGTTAGAAGAGCAAAGGATGGAAAGACACAATAATGGTAATAAAGATGGGTCTTCATTAATCATAGGATACTAAAATGACAGACAGACAAGCAACGGGTAGGGGAGCGTTACTGGATCTGTCTTCTTTCAAGTCTAAGATACATGAAATATCCTTTCCTATGCAGTCATAGTAACTGGAATCACATTACCATTACCATTAACAGCAAAACAAAGGGGAGAGCATGAAGACCTCTCTTCATTCATATGATTTAAAAAACAAGCTCAGCAATTGCATTTCAGCTTTAGAGACAACTATCAAATAGCAAAATGTTGTATACTAGCTGGTTTGATACAAGTCTTAAGACGTAGATATCTGTGTGTGCCATTATCCAGAAATGAGACATATATCACTTCTAAAAATTATTTTCCTGAATGGTACAAGTCCTTCAAATCTATCAGAAAATATTTTGCAGATACAGTAAGAACAATAAACACACTTAGACAACAGCACCAATATTTTAAGAGACTATGGAACTTGCTCTTACAGCCCAAAACAGAAGGAGCTACAGTCACATTCTGCATGCTCTTAAAAGCTTCAAGCAGAGTAATAAATGAATCCTGAACAGATACATCACTAAGCTGTTTATGACACCAATGAAACAAACTCATTTCTCTTAATTTCTAAGCAGGAAAAAGTGTAATGAATTTAACTTTTCTATAAAGCAGCCTATCCCAATAAATTCTTCAGTTATCAAATTATCCCATATTACCTGCTGAGGCATGTGAAAAATGAAAATACTTCAAAAATGCAGTAACTATTTTGAAAAATAATCAGTTAACTTCAAGCTGTCTCCACTCGAGCATATTTGCTTTCACAACATACTTTTCTATATTTTATCAGTCATCTGACAAGTTTAACAAAATCTTTATAGACTGATACAACTTTGCTTTATACATATTTTCTACTTTTTCTACTACTAAAGTTATTTGTTTCAGAAGAGTAGTATTGTGGAAAGCAGTTAAAAAAGAAAAAATAAAATCAGAATTCATGAATTATGGGGACACTAACAGGCTTTGCAATAAAAGTTTCAAGCATACCTTCTAAGAAAAGTCTTAGATGTGATATAACCATCACCTGGCTCCTAAGAGACCTCAGCAAAAAGTACTGAAATGTATCTATTTTAGTGCATATAATTCTTAGACTAACCCAATTTTTTGTTTCTCTTCTTCCTCTAATTATGTCCAGCTTTCTTCTCCCTTGCTACATATATTTGCCTTAATTTTTGTATTATCCTCTCATTTTCTGCATTCTCTCTCACAATTTAAACAATTCTTTCTTCAGCTGAACTATCACAATCCCTGCAATAACCACAACTGAGAAATATAATTTTCCTGCTTCTTCTTGTAGTGGACTCGAAAACAAATGTTTGTTCTTTCAGGTCTTTTCCCCTAATGGGACTTGTAGACAAGACACTCCTGATCTCCAAATATTCCCTGTCCCAGCTGGGTACCTGGAGACTATGATCTTTTCTTTTTAACATTTAGATAATAGCATATCAAAGCAGACATCTTTTTATTGTGGTATAGAAAGAGAAAGCTCCTACTACTCTGTGTGTTCAGTCCTCGTATCATTTCATCCCTGTCACCATCCATTCCTTCTGCTAGGAGCCCTAGAATATGGCTACATCTATCATGCAGCTAACTGAAGATGCAATTCTTGTACTCGCTGGAAAGTTCCCTCTAACATAGCCATATTATTAACACTAACTCTTTAGATAAAAATAAAGGAGCCTAGTCACTGAACAGTATGTTAAACATGGGTTTAATCCTTTGTATTCTTATGGTTTACACAAAAGACTTCTGTTGAATGGGGACATAGATATAGATAGGAAAAGTTAATTTCACTTCAAAATTTGAAGAATGAACTGTAGCACTTCAGTCTGACCATGTTAGTTACTAGTTTTGTGTGAATACTTAGGTAATGACTGAAAAACAGTCTAGATACTATTGTACTTCACTAACCTTATTTTGTGTGATGTGCAATTATTTTGCCTTCTTTATTACAAGAAGGTTTAAGTAGATGGAGGTGTTTAATATTTTTCCACAGTATTTCAAACTCTATTCCACTCTGAGCTCCATTCTCAGCATTCCACTCTTCCATTGTTAAAGTCTGAACCAGGTTGGAACCAGACTCTAAGCTTCATCTAAAACCACTTAATAAGCTAATAGTTCAACTTGTCTTAATTGAAAATGGAGTCAGTCTTTCGAAAATGAGAAAATCTTCTTGCTGTCAGCTGTTCTTGAAGATGCAGTGTTTATAGGTACATGACACTGAAGTATGCTTGTCGTAGCAATACTAGTGGGACACACAGTCTAATACTTTGACTGCTGTTACACAAACAAGGTGGAGTTTGGTTCATCCTTTCACTTCTTCCCAATCTCAGAATTCCTGGTAACCATAAATGGACATTCAAAGGCAAGCAATAGAGGGTGCGCTGCAAATGTGCATACAGAAAACACCTTAAAGAACAGTTATAGGTAAATTTGATTTCTGCTTCAGCACATCCACAATGTTAGTGACTCCAAGCTGTATTCCCCACAAAACCACCATGAGTATGGGTAGGGAATCTTCAATAAGAACTGCAGAATTACCATCCTGAAAGCAACACAAAGTCTAAGGGTTTTGGGAGTTAAAACACAGCAGTGCAGATCTTAGGGGTGAACTTGTACTGGGAACCATCACTGTGACACAAGCTCTACTAGATTATGATTACAAATATTAGAGCTTTTTCATCCAGTGAGTAAGCTCTGAGATGTCAAGGTTCCCTAGGGTCACTCTGACACACACAACAAAGTATTTAAAAGTTTTGAATCTATTAACATAAAATGAAAGTATTTCAGTTATACAAACAGTGTAGAACTTCACTGCAGAAGAATAAGAGGGAAAGGAATTCTTATTGTTGCCTGACAAAGCTAAAGGGCCAAACATTTCAAACTTCAGCATGTAATAAAGCACTAGTCACATTACCTCAAAAAAGGTCAGCAATGTAGTCATAAAATAAGTCAAGAATCTGATTGACTCAGCCAGACACATGTTAACAAATACTTCTTCATATCATGCAACCCAATGCCTGTGATGAGCAGAAACACTCTACTTCTATCAATTCAGCAGTACTCCTGATAGGGGAGGGATCTGAGGCTTACATGACAAATCTGATCCAATTTCAAAGGAAAATTTTCAAGAATACTAGCAGTCTCCTCATCTTCTATGTAAAAAGTCTTATAAGAACTTTATTAGTTATATTTCCATTAGCAGAATCCCCACTGTTAGAGGGTGTTGGGGATTTACTGTACAGATATTCCCGTTAGCAAAAGCAACATAGGAAAAACACTTAGGAGCCTACCCAGCTAGAAAATAAAAAAAGCAAACCCAACTTTTCAAATTCCTGATTTGTCCAAATTTGAAGGGAAAAATTTACACTTACTTCCTGTTGATGTCTAAGGTAAGATTACCAATCTTGTGTTATCTCTAAGTTCTTTGAAAATAGCTCTTAAATCATGACTCCTCACTTTAATTATCTTTTACCTGGGAAGAAGCAATCCTATTTACTAATGTGTTCAACACTCCTGTCAGTAGATGAACCAATTCTATTTGCTAAGTTATTCCTAAGTGAGAACTCATTTTGACTTTTATTAGTAAATGATATGAAAATAGTGTCACACCATCTTTATTCATATAATGATACTGAACTAACAGCTAGAGGGCTTTGTGAGTATTTTTTTCCTATTTTTCTCAGGTTCCAGGGATATGAAAGTGTAAGCTGTCCTCCAGAGTGAAGTTTAAGCCTTAAATCAGTAGATTACTGGAAGGAAGTCCTTAGATGAGGTAAAAGGTCTCTGTCATGGGAGTGAAGATCTTAGGAAGTGAAGATAAAAAATACTTTTACTCAGAACAGGAACTCCATACACATTTCCTGTTTTTGTCGAGGAGTTCACAGGCTCTTTCAGAAGAAACTCTTTCTGGTATTTTTAATAACAGCTTTTTTTGGTGAATGTTTTGGATCTTTCACAAAACGTCCATTTTCCCTCTTTTAAGCAGAGTAAGCAAAAAACATGAGTGTCAAATTTGAGAAAGTTACCTTCAGTGAGAAAGCTACTGATGGATGTGATACCCCTGGAGAAGTAAAGAAAGAGCAGAAATCACGGTTCTGGACCTCATGCTCTGTATCCTCAGCTTTGTGTTGAAACGGCCTAAGTATGAGAATGCAGGACTGTTGATTATAGGTGACATGAATGAATACTGATAAGCAAAGGAAACTGTCCTTAGACTTCAGTGTATGAATGCACATATGTGGACACAAATACCTAAGGGAATCAGTATTTCATTAGAAGTTGTTACTTCTGGATGAATGATGCTAAGATTTGTAATTCTTTTGGCCACAGCAGGTTTTCAAAAGGAGGTCTGGGCTTTCAATAATGAAGAACATTTTCCAAGACTCCAGTCAATACATAAGCAAAGCAGAACAGTACATTAGTCTCCACTTAGTTTTGTGCTGAAACTAGTAACAGAATATGAGCAGGCTAGTATAAAGCTAGATCAGATACATCAAAAAAAACAATGAAATGTGTATATATAATCTTAGATATAGCCAAAAGTAACCACAGAGATCAGCTTGTTTGACCAACAAAAAACACAGGAATTTCCTGAATTAATTCTTGTTCAAATTAAAATATGTTGGTAAGTGTAAAGAATATCTACTTTGAGAGAAACAGTATTTTAGATATGTGTCAAATTCTAAACAGGGATTATTTTGAAGTGGCCTATGGCTTAAACTGTTTGAACAATTTTCTTTTAACTTTCAAGGGAAATTCTCTTCAGAGCGGTAAAAATATCAAGCTAATTCAACTCTGCCTGTAGCACCAACACGCAGAAGATACAGAATATGTAGCATTTTATCCCATCTTAAAATTGCTTCCTCAAAATAGAAGAAATTGCTCTTTACAAATCTATGTACCCTTGTCACAGAATGTAACACAATTCAATAGAATTTGCTTGTTTATATAAAATATAATCTCTTTTAAAAGTCAAATGAATTACTGGTTATTTGCCACTTACTACCACACACAACATATAAATTAATCAAAGAATAAAACTTGTTACAACTGCAGAATCACATCTTTTTTCACCCATTATAGATATTTTTATTTTTATTTTTTTTTTGGTCAGTGACAAGAAATACCTTTCCCAAATTTCTTTGCTGGACTGTAAAGAACTACTTGTAGGATTGCAATATCAATGACTTTGACAGATTTGAGAAGTTATTACTTCTTATGAGGCTTTAAAAAAATCAGAACAACTATTTTTCTTATTTAGGTAAAGCCACATACATTTCCAGTATTGTAGGAACCAATACTGTCATCACTTTAGTGCAATAGTGTGCGCCAGGATTTTGTTTCATTAAGTGCTACACTGTTGAATCTGTGCCATTACTTCTCTTGTGTTTCTACAGTACTGTGTAATAATGCTAGACATAGCATTATTATACATGATGCTATATAATTCAGTACTTCTTATTATGACTTTTCCTTTACTTTTCAAATTTTGATTTACTCTGCTATCTTACATTCTTGTTAAAAATTACAATCAATCTCTCATGAATTATTCTCTACAGCACATGGAATGAATTTAAAGACTTTAGCTGATCATGTCAGCATTAAAATAGGACAAATATGTTGCTTTGGCACAGTAAAGTCAAATCCAGGCCACAGAAGTTTGGATTATGTACAGACAACTCCCCTCTTCACCATTCCTTGGTATGCTATCATTTACACATACTCTACAGTATGAAGATACAAACAACAAAAATTACTGTAAATACATTTACTTAAAACAAGGAATACAAGAAGCTAGGCATATTTAAAATTAATAAAAGCATAAACCAGAACTATTTCTTTCATTAAGATATTGCAGATTTACTGAATTGGAACACAATCCTTGACAGGTTTGTACAACCAACATCTAAACCTCAAGTACCTTTAACTGCAGTCTAGATCAAGGTATCTTAAATTATTTTTTTCTACTTTGACCTAAGTCAACTACTGTTTGAGTGTTTTCCTAAAACACTACATTTCTCAGCTGTAACAGCAACTGTCATTCTTGGCTGGGAAGCAAGCTCTTGTACGAATGTGAGCAATCTTTTTTTGCTTCTTTAGAAATGCAGGGTATGTTCAACAACTGTACTATGGATCTATAGGAATCTGAAGCATGTGTTTACAGTAATTCAATGCATCTCTCAGATCATGATCAAATAGAGCATGTGATATGATTAATAAAATAAACAGCATACTGAAGTATTCAGTACTATTATCAAGACAGAAAACAAGACCATAAACTTTGAGGAAAGTAATTAAAATACACTCTAGGAGGAGAATTATAACTTGCATATTCATTTATTATTATGGATTTAAAAAAGAAAAGTCTATTGCTATCGCAGGTATTTTCATCAGGCTTTATACTTTTAATTACAACAAAAGTAACAATACTTAGTGCTCTGGTACTATTCTCCTATGAAGTCCAGCTTCCACAGCTCTAATGACATGTACAGTTCCCATTCTACATTTCTCACCGACTTCAAATTAGTTTATACTGTTTTAAAAAAAAAAAAAAAAGAAAATGCAGAGGTTGAGACTACTCTAAAGAATACCAAAGAGCAAAAGAAATCTCAAAAAAAACCCAAACCCCAAGACACTGACATTGAAGTGACTCAAGAAAAGAAACCTTTCTACAGTACTATTTCAAATATGTTTCTTTCACTGTCTGTGATTGAGAAACTATGCTGCCATTTTTTGCCACAGAGTTTCAATAATGAAATTGTGTGTGGTTTTGATTATATTAAAAAATATCTTATATTATTACTTCTATCAGTGTTTTTAGTTCTCAAAGTATCATCATTATTAGCATGCAATAAAGATGAAATTTCTGAAATGATGTGAAAAAAAATGACAAAATAGCAAAAGGAAGAGGTCTTGAGGACAATTCAGTTCATAGGGCTAGAAGTCATATTTTTGCAAAGATCTAGAAAACTATGTGCATCAGTGTCATGTTGGCAAAACTTCTTATTTCATTTGGCACAATCGCATTTCAGTCACCTTTTCCTCCTTCATTATATTCCCTTCACAGATATACAAACCTAATTTTTATTTCGGAAAATATATCATGCTTCTAATTTTCTAATACAGTTAGTTTAGTATTTCAGAATATTGTTTTTAAATGGTTCACTTACTATTTTAGCATGAATGTGGCAGTAACAGAAAATGACCAGTTACTAACCATATTTAAAGATCACTGAATTGATATGAAATGTGCACACATGTAAGATCAACAAAGACAGTATTTCTTAGTTTGTACATTTACATACATAAATTTATCTGATTTGTTGTTTCATAGGAATGTACTAGCACACCATTAAATGCTCTAAGAGTTTGTAATATGAATCATGCACTATAATTTGTACCACTGGCATCTCGGCATCAATTTGAATATATAAAGATTTATTTGGTAGGGTGGTAAGTGGAGTAGGAAGGCCAAAGCAAGTAAGTACAAAAACTGTTGGAACTGTAAACACTATGGAAAAATAGTAAGTACTAATATTGTAAGAGAAAATTTAAGAGTTAATATTTAAATATATCTAATCACTTCACAGACGAGCTATAATACATAGGTAAAATACTAAAGTGCAGCAGGCAAGAGAAAGGTAAGCCTACTGTTTCAACTGTAACATAATTTATACTAGTCTCTTCCTAAAACTCAGAGTGTATTAAGAAGGTATTCTTACAGATCAAATTTTTTCTGTTTAATAGGACACAGAGTGATAGTCCATATGATTAGTAATTAGCAAAACAAATGTGATTAAAACCTACATATTTCTGTAACACAAAAAAGTAACATTAGTTAACATCTTCATAAGGATTAGATCTGGTCAATGCTAAACAAAATGTACAGAAAAGTTAAAACTTATGCAAATACAAAAATTACAGAGAAACCGGTGTAATTTTTTTATGATTTTTCATAACTAGTTAAGACAGAAAAAAAATGTCTTGACAGGTTTGTATGAACTGGTAAATGATAAAAACAAGGAAACAATTTAAAAGTATTTGCACTTTTCTTAAACATAATTTTTTCACCCACAATTCAGTAATGCAAGTTCACATCAATTAGTATCATATACCAGGGCTAAAGTTATAATTTTTGAAACCTACTTAATTTCTGTTTTTAGCAATTCTATTTTTGTATGCTACTGACACATCATTGGACAGCTGAAGATTTGAAAAAAAAAACAAACAAAAGAGTAAAAATATAGATTTAAAATATGTTTCAGGAATTGTTGCTTTGGCAGTCATACCACATCTCTGTCTTGAGAATGCTGCAGAAAAGGAAGATGGGATAGGAAAATAGAAATAAAACCTACTCACAGCCAATCTACTCTTATCTCACTAACATAAGATTGGTTTGTATTTCACATCAATTGAATTTTCCTAAATCCCATTCTAAAATGCTTCAAATGCTTCCTTTATGAAAGTGCTGTAGGGGTTATGTTTGTAGAGGTTCCTCGACATTCATGTGATGTTATCTTTTATTGTACCATCACACCATTACTTACAGTTTCTACATTAAAGACTCCACTGCTTGCTTAGATATCATTCATTACTACATCAGCTGTGTACATTTAAGACCTCTAAGGTGCAAAGAGGATAGAGCCAGGCTTTTTTCAGTGTTTCCCAGTGACAGGACCAGAGGCAACAGGCACAAATTGAAACAAAGAAGGTTCCATTTGAACATCAGGAAACACTCTTTTTAGTGTGAGCGTGACCAAGCACTGAGACAGGTTGCTCAGAGAGGCTGTGGAGTCTTCATGCTTGGAGATATTCAAAAGCCATCTGGACACTGTCCAGGCAACTGGCATTAGGTGGCCCTGCTTGAGTTGTGTGGTTGGATCAGATGATCTCCAGAGGTCCCTTTCAACCCCAACCATTCTGTGACTTTTTAACTTTAAGTTTAAAAAGGCTTAGGCATCTACCTGTAAGTTAGGTTCCCAGTACAACTGGTAGAAATCTAGTCACTGCAGTCAAAGGGTTATAAAGAGAACCCTTTGCAGGCCTGAAGCAGCAACCTTTATTTGGTCAGCTGAATGGCTCTCCAAACCCCACTGATTGTGCTTACTAAGTCTCCACTTACTATAATGATATCTTAGACTTTGCAACTCCTTTGTAGGAGTACCCATGCTGAGTGCACTTACATTTAGGTGAGTTGTATCTCATGTTGTGTACTTGGAGCAAAAAGACTACACATCTTTCAGAGTGATGTGCCTCTCAGGTATATTGGAGAGTGTGATTCTTACACTAGTAGCATAATCACAAAAACAAATAAGAATGCATATACAAATCCAGGACTTAGAGCAGGGCTAGAAAACTTAAGGTGGTGGCTCTTTTCATCCAGACACTTCAAAAACAGAAAAGACTGAGAAAAAAGATCCATATTCATTACATGATATCAGGATATCTAAACTGTTAACATGATCCAACTATGCAAAAGACATACAGTTCCAGGAATGACTGAAGTACATCTAGTGGAAATGATGGTATCATAAAGATAGAGCAGGAAATTATCTGAAACACTGTTCAGAATTCCAGTTATCTGTGTTGAAGGAAGGTCAAGATTAAAAAAAATGGTACTCAGATGTTCAAGAGAACAAGGAATCTATCCCATGAGAAGCTACAATCTAGGAAAACAGTCTGACTAAGATTTTAAGAGGGCAAAACAACAGATATTTAAGGACTACTGCTGGCATCAGAACTCCTTGTATAAACCAGGAGAAAATAGTTTTAGAACAGAAATTAAAACTCCATCTCAACATGACAACTAGAACAGCTTCCATTAGGAGTAGTAGAGATCAAAATTTAATTTACAAAAAGGTGGTTATATGCAATGACACAAGAATCAATGATCCAAAAGGCTCACTCTCAAAATTATGCTTATAAACCTTATAGATAACTACTTGATTGCCAGTATCCACATTTGTAGTTTTGTTTTGTTTAATAATGGAAAAAAGAAATGCAAAAAGGCAATTAACATAGCTAAAAGTCTAAAAGTTGTATTTTAGTTGCATTTTTATAATTTCTTTAAGGATTTGTATGATTTGCTTTCACAAAAAATATCTCCTAAATTTGTTTATTTTTCCTCTGTGGCATTTTGCTTAACTCATGCATTATGTATATCAACACTTGTTGCCAATAATTCTAGGCAAATTGACAGAACTTCCAGGTAACAGCAAAACCTATTTAAATAATTAAGGAGACTGAGAGGGAAAGGACCAAGGTCTTGAACTTCCTGGGTGAGTGCTCAAAGCACGTTACTAAGGAGGCAAACTTAGCCATTACCTCCTCTTTTAACAGTGTTCTGAAGTGAACTCAATGCTTTTGAATGAGTTAGCCATGATCTAATAATAAGAACAGGCCCTTCAGGGACTTGAACAGAGTTCAAGCACCTCCCTACCCATACCAAAATAAGCACTTAACTTTCCAAACCAGGAGACTTCCGAGCATGCACAGGAACCTCTACCTAGATGTGCTCCAACTTGGAATGCAGACTGATTTTAAGTGCCTCTGAGGTTAGGTGGTGCTTGAGAACAGGAGGCATTGGTAAGACTTCAGTGGAATCTAGTGAAGAAAAATCTGCCCCTAGACATCACTATGACAACCTGCTGGAAAGCCATTAGCATGTGCAAAACCTGTACTTATCAACCAGATACTACATTTTAAGTACAGTTATTGTGTATTTTGTTTAATGGTGCTGTCACATTTAGACCCGAAGAGACTTACATGCATTTTGTAGTACTGAAACAATTTTCATCTGTGCTTTCCCCCTTTTTCTCTAGAGACAAATGCAAGTTTCCTCTTCATTTGGGTGTGGTAACTCTTCTAACAGTTACTGTAAGATAGCTAAGATCACAAAGTTTGAAAGAACATAGTATCTTTCTACCTTCTGTAGTTTCATTAACCAGACCTATTCCTTTGTAATAATCACAAATCTAGACCTACATGACTTCAATGAACTTCTGGCTATCAAAATCTTTCCAATCATGCAAGACAGCAGAGTCCATTTTTTTTAAAAAGGGCAAAATAAAAAGCAGCATATAAAGTATATCATACTTCATAATGAAAATATTAGATTTTATGACCAGCACTTGACAAATGATTAAATGTTTAAAGATTCTGCATTGGAAGAGACCTCAGTAACAATGACGGTAAAGCATAAAAGCTCCAAAACCCATGAATTTTTGAAAAGAGTCTATGCTGAACTCAGAGAAGAGAGGTGGGACTCACCTCGCTTAACTTCAGATGTTTACAACGTGGGTATCTACATCTGAGCCTCTCATGTAGGCTCCCTTTGTAAATCAACTGAAAGAAACAAGTACCTTGTAGACGTATAAAGTTAGGCATTTAAATAGGCATTTAAAGTTAGACAAGACTGATGCCAGCCACTGTAAAAGCTGTACTGAAACCCACGTCGCATTTACTTTTCTCAGAAACTAGTGTTTTAACTCATCCAAAGTCTAACAGTATATTACATTGAAAAAATGCTTCAATGATCACAAAATTCTGAAACAGTGGCATGAAATCTCTGAAAATTGATGTTAAAGGGTTTATAGTGTTAGAATTGGAAGGAGATGTTTACCTTGTACTGAAAAAAATGCATACCAAATAAATTACCATCAATAAGATTTAGTTTCCACCTCTGCAAATAGCTATACAGAAGTAACAGGATGGGCAGAACAGAAGAAATGGACTGCGACCATCCCCATCACATTGCCTTCCATTCACCTAATCCATGAAAACTTCATGAAAACTGTCTTATCTTTGCCTGGCTCAGACCACTCTTCCAAAGAGAAAGACTGGCAAACTGTACTGTATATTCTACATTCAGATGAATTCCACCCAGTAAAGTTCTCATGACTGCTCTCTTTTATCTCTTTTCTTTTATTCAGATTATGCTTTCCCCACCACTCACCTTTTCTATCTTTCCTCTTTTGCAAATTATCAATCTTCTTCAAGTTTCACGACAACTTAAGACATAATGAAAGAATGCATTTGTATTTGTTTGACAAAATAAGACTCTCAGTTTCCTAAACTAACTTCTCCCCCTCCTTTTTTTGATTTCTACTTGATGAAAAAGTAATATATTTAAGACTAATGGGGTGGGGGAAGAAGAAGGGCTTTGAAAGAGGTTTCCTTTAAATGTTATACCACACAACTAAGGGAAAAGGGATTCCAGGAAATCTTTACATGAAACACTTGGCAATCCAAGTTTTAAGTATTATCCCCATCTTCTTTTGAGTCTAATAAACAGTTAAAGAAACTTTTAAGGGTGGCAATGACAGTAAGAACTTACTGATAACATGGTGTTGCATTGTGGAGGACATACAGATGGTTAAAGTTAGAGCAGAGAATAATCACAGGCTTGCAACTTGTGACCAAAGTATATAAGGTAACATTGTAATAAATGTTCCAGATACCAGGAAACCAGGAAAAGGAAGTTAAAATAAGAAACATTCTTTAAGTAATAGATAAATGAAAGTAAACTCTCCCACAAATGGAACACTGGTGATTTTGAGTTGGGATTTTTTTTATTTGTTTGTGTTTCAGTTGTTTTGGTTGCATTTTTTTTTTTAACTTAAGTATATCTGGTCTGACTCCTCCATTTTCCTCCCACTCCATCCCCATTACTTATAAGTCACTTTAATTCTACAAAATACCCAGTTTTGAGTTATTTTCTAATATTAGAACTGTCAAGGTAACATATTAGGAAACAGATTAAAGTATGAAATAGCATATATAACCTTAAACAATATCATACTAAAACAGAGATGGCACTGTATTTATTTTGAAAAAATTGTAGAATTGAAATATTGTAAAATAAAATAGCATGAAATTTTGCAAATTCAGTTCATATATCTAAAGAAAACCATCACTTGCCTGGCTAAAATACCACATTTACAACACTTTGCCTGTAAATGTTAAGGCTTTTTCACAAAAGTATTCTCCCTATTTTAGTGGACGGTTAAACCAAAACATGCTAAAGGTAAAAAAAAAAAAAAAGAAATAAAAATAAGACCTTTGCAAATGCTTTTAGGCTTATCACAAAGGACACTTCTGCATTCTGAAAGGTCTATTCACAGTCATCGTGTTAGTAAAATATTATTTGGAAGCAGCTTCTAAAACTGGATGTAACATTCATTTACATGTATCTGCCAAGTTTTTAAATGTTTTAGAAGCTAAACTAAAACATATTGAAAATGACTCATTGTGGTACCAGAATATGTACTGTAGGAAATAAGAACTCATTTACAAGTGGGAGAAATACACTCACACTTCATCTGTGGGAATTCACTAGATTTCCCTTCCAGTAAACATTATATTTTAAAATAATCATGGAAAATATGTTTCTTTTAACTGAAGTTTATGAAAAGATTTAGACAGTTGGCATAACAAAAGAGACTTACAAAGATAAATGCAATAACTATCTTTAAAAATAATTCACAAATAGTTCAACCAAAAGATATCAATTTAGCAATAAAAAAAGGTTGCAATTCTTTTTGCTTACTCTAATGGATAAACTAAAACTGTTTAATACAGTCGTTCTATATAAAAAGATAACCATTTGAGACAAGGGACAAAAAGAAAGATTTGATTATTTTACAAAGTAAGANAAAGTTTTTTCTTTCCTTGAAAAGAGGCACTCATCTGGCATTGAGAAAATAAACCTGAAATGCACCCCCACTTATCTATGCATATAGAATACTTTGAAAAAGGCTCAGAGCTTTGACATAACACAGAAATTAGATCCAGATTTCACAACTTGTGACGGGGAACAGAGTGTCATAAGGGACAAATCTAAAACCAAAACCCCCATTCCCACTAGCTTCCAAAAAATACATTGCCTGTAAAAACAAAAATGTCCTAGTTGAACATGCAACAGATAAAAAAGACACAATATTTCCTCACATGGTTTTAGGTCTAAAAATCTTAGAATTCAGGTACCAATCGAGGTTTCACTCCACCTGATTCTGAGCATTTCACAAGGGCATGCGATATATATCAGTCACACTGTGTTCGTCCTCTACTGTTCAGATAAACAGTCTATATTGAGTATGCTCAGAGATCCAGGAATCAGTTAATTGCCTGAAGTGAGGGGCGTATGAAGACAAGAGAAGGACTAGAGCTCCTAATTACTTTCATCTGCTTACGGTATCGTTCTGCACAAACAAACTTTCTCCCCTTCCCATAGGATTTTGAATGGGACAAATTCTTTCCCTGTCTACAACCCACAACCAATTCTGGTGACCCCAGCAATGTATTCAAGGTAAAATGGGAAGATAAAACTTTTTAAAGCATCTTAAAATTTATGATCTAGATTTTATTTCTGGAAAGGAAAAGGTTAAGATCTCAGAGAAATCAGAGTAAACTTTAAGCAAAATTTCAGAAGGGATAAATCAGATGAATCAGTGCACTTCTATATCTATTTACCCATGGCAACACACTTTCCATGAAACAATTAAAATACCCATGAAAACAATTTCAGATGACAAGTTCCACATCAAAGCTTAAACTAGATTATATACATACACATGCATAGTATTTATGTTAAAATATCAGCCAACAGTTGCAGCATTTTGACAATACATCCAGCATTTAAATTTTAGAAGAGATACACAAATAGGCTTGTAAGTGCAAGAAGGTACATTTACATTTTATAAAAAGACTAAATGACTGACAGGTATTTTACATAACACTCAAGCTTCATCTCAAAGCAACCTAACCTATATTTCTAGCCCACTTATTTCTACAACTACACCACCACTTGATCAAAAAAGTTTAGTTCCCTTTAAGAGAAAATTTCTCAAGTTATGCCACCCATATGAATATTTATTCTGTGGCTGAGAAGCTGGCATAAGCTGTGGTGGTTTTTTTGTTTCTGGAGTACCTATAAATGGCACACACACACAATCCCTACACTCTCCGTGTTTCATGAAAGGAGTTTGCGAGGTGGTCTGCGCAACATCTTCAGCCATCAACATTAGTTTCCTTTTGGGTACAAAAACCTTCTAATAAACTGGCCTTACAAGAAAGGGTTGCGCAGTATATATTCATATTAATAACATCTTTATGAATTCCACCTTGTAGCAAGAACTGTAGAAGCCCTTTCTTGCTTGTAGTAAAGGCCCTTGATTTACTCTTTCTTATGTGTCCTTCCATTCCAACTATTTGGTTTCTTCAGTTCCCAGGTTCTCTGTCCTTACTGTCTCTCACTACACTCCTCCTATGGAATTACAAATCCTCTCACTAATCATCACCAGCTACCATCAGCAGCAGTACATCCTATCTGTTTTCATGCAGTGCTCCCCAGAGGCCTGTCCAGAACCAATGTTCTCATCTCACTTTGGTCCTGCTGAAGTTCTGTTTGTAAGTAACTTTTGGTTTTCTTTTAACATCAAAACAGTTCACACCTATACACTCACTGATATCATAAATAAATAAAAGCAGTACCACCCTTTTGGCGTCCCCACGATTTAAATATCATGTCACATCTAAGTGTCACTATGGCTATAGATGATTGGTAAAAATGCTGCTAACAAGTCACATAACCACCCTACAGATATCCAGGATCAAGGTATTCTTTAGCAAGCTCTTGAACTATGCATTGAACAGTAATTGCACATTCATTTTGCTGGTTTCACAGAATATTCTTACAGAGTTACCAGGACAGTCACATAAGTAGACAGACTTGTGCCTTTAGATCATTTAGCTAGAAACACAAACAGCTGTAAAAATTATCTAAATAGCTTTGCACTGAGTAAACGAAAGGACATGGCCTTCCCACTATCCAATATGTGATGCAATACTTCAGTGTTGAAGGCACGTTGCTTCAAAAAATTTACTGGTCTCTCTGAATGTAAATAACTCTCTGAGCCAACCTTGACAAAGTCTGGGATACATTCTTGAGGAAATCTTATCTAGAAATAAGACCACGCGAAAGGGAAGTCAGCCCTTCAACCCTGGCTTTCCTATTCTCTCCTCATCAAGGCACCAGTCACCAGACAAGCCAACCTCATGAAGAAAGCAAGTAGCAAATAGGCTGCCAAGTACTCATATGGTTGTTCCATCAGCTGTGAGCACTATATGCAAATATCATACTGTCCATCTCTTTTAGGAAGTCCTCAATATGACTATTAACTATTAATTATTAATTAAACTTATTCAATGCTGGATGGACTGATGTCAAAGGCAAACAGCTCCCTGCAGCTAATGGCCTCACTGATGTACACTGTTTTGGTAGCGTGTTCATGAACGCAGTATGATGGTCCTTCATTACCTCATGGTCCTTCATTTATTAATTCAACATCCCTGCTCTGAAGAATTTAGCTTTTGAACAGACATTATATTACACAGTTTTGGCAGACATATGCAACTAACAACCACTGCATGTATTTACAGTCATGTTGTTATTTGCGACTTGCTCTTCTTTTGCATTTTAAAAAATGTGTACTTGGGAGTTTTCTGTAACAGGTTCTTTCCTCATCTGTCATTGAAGCGTTAATGTTTTGGGCTACCTAATACTGCTAGGGCTTCACACACAAATTTAGTCCTTCAAGCTCAGATGGCTAGAAACATTCCAGAAATAAACACTATGTGCATAGATAACCAGCTATATGTAACAATCTCAGAAAACACAAAAAATCACATTAACTTCATTTTCAGATACATGCTTTTATTTGTATCTTGTCTTTCCTTCCCTTGGTTCCCTCAGCTTCCTTGCCTAGTATGGCCCTCAGATTACTATCCACTATTGATCTTTCATGTCAGCAGCAATGAAGTAGAGACTAGAAGTCCAAGGGTAATGAAGAGAGACTTCAGGGCCTTGAGATGGCTGGTTAAGGGATCAGGAGTGCAGTAGTATTCTCCTCCACCCCGCTAGTTGTGGGGGTTGAAGAGGGAATAAATAGGAAGATTCAGCAGATCAATACCTGGCTCCGAGTCTGACGTCACCCATCAGGACTTTGGGTTCTTCGATCATCGGTTGATTTACAGGACACCAGGTCTGCTGGCAACATATGGGATACACCTCTCTCAAAGGGAGAAAAGGATCCTGGCACAAGAGCTAGCAGGGCTCACTGAAAGGACTTTAAACTAGATTTGAAGAGGGAAGGGCACAAAACTGGGCTTGCTAGAAGTAAGTCTGGGGGCAGCACACAAATGTTTGAGTGACTGTGTGCTAGTGAGGTCTTCTGGTCTGCTGTTTCAGTGGAGGTAGGGAATGGAAATCCACAAGGCAGCAAAGATGCAAGGGTTATTGATGGGTTAGTAACCCTGGAAGCACCTGAGAACAGTCAGTTAGGAATTAGGACTTCTCCCCGCAATAAGGTGGTGGGACCATTAGCCCAACTGAAGTGCATCTGCACTAACTCGCGCAGCATGGACAACAAACAGGAGGAGCTGGAAGCCACTGAGCAGCAGGAAAACTATGATATAGTTGCCATCAAAGAAATGTGGTGGGATGACTCACACGACTGGAGTGTTCCAAACGATGGCTACAAGCTCTTCAGAAGGGATAGGCAAGGAAGAAGAGGTGATGGGGTGGCCCTTTATGGTAGAGAGTGTTATGAATGCCTAGAACTTCATGATAGAGACAATAGGGTTGAGTGTTTGTGGGTAAGAATCATGGGGAAGGCAGACATCATGGTAACATCTGTTTTAGACTGCCTGACCAGGAGAAAAAGACAGATAAAATATTCTGTAGGCAGCTGAGAGAAGTCTCATGATCGCTTGTCCTTGTTCTCATGGACGACTTCAACTTCCCAGATGTCTGCTGGAAATGCAATATAACAGAGAGGGAACAGTCCTGGAGGTTCCTAGAATGTGTGGAGAATAACTTCCTGACACAGCCGTTGAAGGAGACAACTAGGGAAGGCGCCCTGCTGGACCTGCTGATTGTCAACACAGAAGGACTTGTGGAGGATGTAACATTTGGAGGCTGCCTTGGGCATAGTGATCATGAAAAAAGAAAAGTTCTCTATTCTTGGAGACAGACCTGAGACAGACCAGAACACCTCCGGTTGCCACGTGTTCACGTGGCGATTATAATAAGGCTGGAGCAGCTGAGCTCATGGAGAGGCGAGGGTGGGTCAGGTGACCCAAGTGGACCAATCACAGTTTTCCTTCCCATGGTGCTCAGTATAAAATGGCTGCTCTGGGTCCTGGGTGCTTTGACTGCTGTACCAGCAGGATTGGGATTGCTTCTTGTCATTGCTCCCTATGCTGCTGGTGTTCCTACATCCTGTTTTCTTGCTGCAGAACATAGTGCACAGACAGGCCACCTTCCCATGTCCTCGAGCAGAGCCAACACAGCTGCTCTGAAGTTTTGCAAACTTTTGTCAGAGACACTGGTCCCAGGTACCCCTATCTGCTGCAAAGTCCAGTTTGGGACTTCTAGTTTGGACATAATTGCTATCTGGGAAGCACAGGCTTCATATTTGTATTTTCATTTATATATGTATTGATATACTTAAATTTTTGTATATAAGTCACTTTCTTTATTACTGTTATTGCTATTATTTTCTGTTTCAATAAAACTATTCCAGTATTTTCCAACTTCAAAGTCTCTCTCCCTTATTCCCCTGCTATTTTCCCCTGGGAGGGTGGTGGTGGGATAACANTTCCCCTGGGAGGGTGGTGGTGGGATAACAGAGCAACTGTCACCTAGCTATTGGCCAAACCCATGACAGACTGGTTGATGAAGCCCCTTGTGAGGCAGTCCTGAAGAGCAAAGG